>CM040245.1:241248261-241307680 GCA_022545495.1 Chrysanthemum lavandulifolium | reverse complement strand
TATTAACGAATCTAAAGTTTTTGAAAGTAACGTAAAATCGGCAAAACTATTCAACCCCATTCTAGTTTTCCACATCCCATATTTTTAGGAATTGAAAACTTGTTTGTCAATTATTGTTCTTCGACAATTACCTATTCGTACTTTCATCACTAGCAGATCAACTCATGTGGTGAAACTTTGATAATGAGGGTCCTAGATTCAAGGAAGATTCTATGGTTAATATGAATATTGAACTAAGGGTATTTTATTTTCTTGAAAGATTTAATTATCGAAAATACTAAAAATTGAATTTTGTTAATTCTTTTGATTGTATTAATGCAACATTAAACCGTAAACGTGGTTTGGGCTTTGGTAAATTGATCTAGTTCTGTTTTCAAACAAATGTTTGATCAAGAAAAATTTACTAAAAGACAAACATAAACTCTTTTCCATGGAAGAAGAGTGAGACTCAATCTGCTCCTTTTCATGATTGAGAAAGGTATGTTAGGAACATTAGAATTGTCTAAATTCTAATATATAACTCATAGCAACTTTAATAGTTAAGAAAATTGCACATCATTTTTTCCTTAATAGATTTCATTACCATCATTGGTGATTGAATTCTTATATGTTATTTTGGTCAACTAGAAAACATGTTTGACATTTTATGAGTTATTAAATTAGAAGCTAAACTAATTACCGCAAAATTGGTAAAGACAAACTAGTATATTTTATCTAGTTGTTTTGTTTTGACTAATTGAAGGTGCTATACATCATTATGGCGATGGTAGACCCATTAAGGAAGAAATTGCATGCTCGGTTTTTCAAGTTAATAGCATTGATGGATGATCCATCATCTACAGTAGAATACACTCTCTTAGTACCTAAGTAATTGTTACGAATGGTCTTTAAAAGGGGTAACAACGTAATAGCACACTATTTTCCTTTGGTTAATGAAACACTTATAATGTTGTCAAATCCGTTGGGAGTATGGTGTATTCTTGAATAAGACATTATTGTAACGTTGTCTAATTCGATGGGAGTTACAAGATTTATTATCTTGGTAGTAACTCGATTATTTCTAGATTTTCTTGAAATAATACATTACGTTCAAAATGTAGACATTCATATTCTCAGGATAGTCATGAACGTTTCCTTGATAATTAAGTGCTCCTACATCTACTTGTAATGCTTATATATCTATGACACTATCATATTACTCATATAAACAAACGAATGTCATGGTGTTTATCTACTATATGATGTTGTTCTATGCACAAGTGGGAGAAGTATTTATTGTGTGCAAAGGAACAACACATACAAATATGATTAATGGATTCTCTTGATCGTGGGTAAGAGATTAACGTTCTAATAAGATTGTCTTGTTTAAAGAACATGTGTCAAGATTATAGCATAGACTACTTTTATGTCTTATGTCATTAAAATTATAGAAACACTTGAAGTTACATTTTAGGTTAAGTGAGATCTTGGCTAGATTGTAATCTCAAGGTAAATCTCCACTTGTCGTGGGATCGGGCGTGGATGTTTTTACAGTTTCTTAAGTTGGACACTTCAAGGGATGACATAATTAAAATAAAGTAATCTAATGCTACTTTAAATATTTGTGTATTCTTGGAATGACATAAATAGTTTATTAACTTGAAAATTAATTAATTGAAATCAAGGCGTGGTGTTCATAATAACTTTAAATTATACATGGTTATGTGTTTCTGTATAAACTCACAAACATGAAGTCTTTTAAAGACTTATAATATAAAGTAAGATATTATAACTGTTATGTCTTTTGACTTGGTCAAAGAATACTTATGTTATAAAATATGCAATTGCTTGAATATTCTATTATACCATTAAGTTGACTTAGTTGGTAAATAGGTAGTCCAAAAGGAATATGTTTATCTTACATATTGTTAGATTGTCTTACAATATTAATTCTAATGAAATACTGTATGTATATGAAATGTTCAATTAGAAGAATCAAACATTTGTTATATTGTTTCATTCAAGATAACTATATCTTCTTTTCTTCCAAAAGTTATCAAGGTTAGAAATTGGGTATTGATTGGATATACTTAATAAATCTCAAACCTAGAAGATTATTAAGACACCATTTTAGTATGGAATGTGATGACTCACATTGAGTCTTATATTGAAGTTCGATTTGTTAAAACTACTTATGGAGTAGGTTATTAACGAACAAGATTTCTGACTGTTAATGTGATTTGTAATATCCCAAAAGAAAATAATTTAGTGTTGTACTAATTGCTAAAGTATTTATAGATAGTCTTTAAATTACAAAAGCAAGTGGGAGTTTTGTTTAGATCTTGAAGAGATTAAATTACAATTACAAAACACATAATCTTCTAAAACACACTAGTGAATAACATAATGACGCTAAACATGTAAATGATAGTCCTCAAGATGATGGAATTATCATTCATAGATCTGCAAGGATATCTCAGATATTTTATATGATAAATATGAATTACCGGATCATGGTAAACCTATTAATCATAATGATATATTACCTAATATTGAACTGTGGTAAATTATTCATACTATGAATGTTAAGATGCTGTCCAAAAAGGTGATCAACTTTGGAAACTTGGTTTATCTTAATGAAGATCGTTTCTTCAAAAGAAGGAAAACCCTAGTGGTTTAAATCCTTGTGTAGAAATTATATGGACAAAATTGTACATGTGTTTAATGCATGACTTGTGACAAGATTATTAATCACACTTAAGCAATTAAGCGTAATTGAATATTCTTTCCTTGGCACATTAAATATATAATGATTATAGTTGTCATACTTATTTTCATTGATATGAAAATGACAATGGAATATTAAAACTCTTTCTTGTGTGATTATTTTTGCGAGGACGATAAGTAATACAAAGGAGTTTTATGAATTCACATAATCTTTGGAAATGTACAAACTGCAAGAATTCATGAATGGATATAGGCATGCATCTAGGAGACGATTCTTATGTTTAACTATTAAATCCAAGTTTTGGTTTAAAATTAAAATAAGATAATTTCTAAGTATTCCTGAAAGCTAGTGGGAGTATTGTGTTTATTTTCTTTAAATCTTATATGTTTTGGATAGTAACATACAATCTAAGCTAAATGGTTAAGTTTTAGTTTGGAATGGAACTTCACTTGAAAGATTTAGAAAATAAGACATACAACCTTAGAGTATATGTTTATTGTTAGTAAACATGGCGGTATTAAATAAATGAGTCTAATATAGAACATTATATATCATTTGGAAAATGGATATGTAGAACATGAATGAAATCTTAGTTTGGCACAAGGATTTTTTATGTACATCATGTTATTGTTGTATCATGCTTGAATGCAAGATTATTTGACAACATTGATATCTAATGAAGTTATTAGATAACTAGTGTAATGAATATTCTAATGGAATATGTTTGAATTTAGAATTACATTCCTCACCTTGAGTTGCTCTCAAAATTTTATGGATGAGCAATCTGACAATTGTTGCATAATTGTCATAGCCAACAAACTTGAAAGTTTGGAAGGTATCAAACATTACATTATAGATATGGTAGTTTACTGGAAAATTATTTTAAAGAGCATATTGTTGTTTGTATACAATGATCTTTGGTTTAATAGAGATGGCAATCAATACTAGTCATGGTAGGATTTCATCCTTGTAAATGGCCATGTGAACTAGTTGTGCTCAATTAAGAGCATAGTTGCATTATACAATAAAGAATAAAAATACTTTAAACTTTAAAATGTTTGAAAGTTTGATTGTCATAAATTGGTGGTTGAGGAAGTCACACACTTTATGAAATATTATGTGGCAATATCAAGATATTTTGAATGCACACATACAAGAACTTCACTAGTTGAATTCTTGAAATAAGTATTCACAAAATTCAATAGATCAAAGTTAGTTGAAATTATGTCTTGTCAACAAGTATGATTGTCATTACTTGAGGCATAATTCATTAACCAGTATTATCATGCATTGATCTATATAGTATTTGGATAAGAGATGTTATGAACAAATATTATTTAAATGAAATAAAATATTGGTTATGTTTATTTTTCATTTTCTTAATATTATATCATATATTTGCATGTTTAATCCGTGAATAACTTCTGTTATTCTAAAAGTCCGTTATCGATCAATGATGTGGGAATGTCATTGAATTAAGACAAATCGAGTTTTGGTAGAATATACTTAAAGTATATTGATCGTGGGACATGCCAAATTCACATGATATTCAATGAATTGAATATAGGATGATCCCGACTTAACGTGATTGTACTTTATGGATCCTTGTCATTAAGTAAATCATGTATATTTATCCTCGGACTTGAGATACCAAATAATTGTTATGAATGTAGTGCACTTGTGTGAAATAGTCTAACGCTATCCGTAAAGGTGGTTATAAGGGCTATTTTGAAGTGTTGCAAAGTTCATGAGTTTTGCTTGTAGTCAAGAGAATTTTCTCCTTTGAATTTGTTTCAAAGCATAATCTTTATTTGGGCCCTCGTATGGTTGACAAGATGTTTGTAAGGCCTTACCCAAGATCTATCTGGAATACGTTCGATGATTTGATAATCTTGTTAAATCGGATATAACGAGAAACAAATATTAACTTGTGAAATGACTCGATCCATATTCACGATTAATGAAGTATTAAGTAAAAGGATAAGTAATAATGATGAATCATTAAATGGTTTTCCAGAGACCATACTCGATTCGATCCGGGGCATTGGCATGTTATGCTAGACTAAACCAATGTCATCACTATATTAAGTAATATCCAAGTGGGAGCTGAAAGGTTTATGGATATTTTTAATATGCGTATGACGGACTCGAACTCGAGACTTCGGATTGCACACATTACGTATGAGATTTGATGTTAAAATAATTAATATATATAAGCGTTATTATTATTAATTATTTGTCACGAAAATAAAACTTAACGATAGTTAATATTTAATGAGTTTAGACTAACGATCGTTAAATATAAACTACGAGAACTAGAGATGAAATTAGTGGACAAGAAAGATCTAGAACTCCTTCTTGGAGTCCTTGGCGGTCGTGGGTTTGCAAAAGCCCAAAGGAGGTTTTTCTTGGTCACCAAGTTAAGTTAACTATAAATACAAACCTCTTGTATTCATAATTCTTAACCTTGGATCACTTTGAAAACCAAATTTCTTTTCTCCTCTCATCCTCTTGCTTGGCCGATCGGTTCCAAACCTCACCCAAGGTTTCGATTTTCCAATCCAAGAAACAAGTGTTTGGTTTTAATTGTGATTCAAGAACCTAGCTTTCACACCAAATCGCGATTAGTGCGCGTGTACAAGAACGAAGAACAAATACACTTGTGTTTGTGGAATTCTTGGTGATCGACTTTTGGTGGGTCGAATTATATAAACCCTAAGTTAGGGTTTTGGGTTTTGTTCCTTGTTCACGTTATCGTTTGGTTCTTGGTTTGCTAAAGGTACACATATTCTTATTCGGTTAATTATTTACATATATTATTCCTTATTACTTCATTGCATGCTTTGATGATGTTTACATGTTTTTATAATTGTTATGATTAGTAAAACCCAACAAATCAATCACCCTATTTCTTTTTATGTGCATCAAAAGCAGTTTTAGCGTTGATGTTGGCCTGTCGAGGTTCGTCCATGCCTATCCCAATGGACAAACCTTAGCCCCTAGCTCTATAATCCACCCTACCCGGTCCCCGAAAGCCCTTCCGGTCCTAGCCCTCTTTCTTGAGTCTTAGCGGCTTTCATCATTGACGAACACATGCGCTAATAAGACAAAGAGGAGTCTATGCCTTGAATGAATCGATAAAGTAACAACAGTTAGTGGAAAGAGGGATCAAGAGAGTGGTGGGGAAGAATGGCAATCATTGGTGGACTTGATTTTCTATTCGTCCAGCCATTTGAAACAAATCAAAGTGAATATCGTAATCTTTCCAAGATTATTCTTTTGAAAAATCTCAATCAAAGCACATCTTTCTTGTGGAATGTCTTTGAATTCCTTGTATGCTTTAATTATATCGACTTTAGCTTTGCTCGCTTTTCAAACAAAGACAATTGTGTAGATAATTGCTTGCATACGAATGTTATCCTCATTAACTTATTTCATTACTTGATTTGATTTCTCGAAGGTATATGGAAGAGAACAATCCATAGACTTTTGGTAGAGTATGAGCTTTTGGTAGAAAGTTGTGTGAAAATTATTTAAAATTGGGCAATATATAATATTGGATTTTTCTTTAAAAAGAAGTCTAAAAATAGCCTTTTAGAAACCAGTATTTGTTTGTCTTCTTTCACAAATCACTCATGCCGGTTAAATGGCTCAACAAATGGCATGGCGTGTGAGGGAGGTACCTTGGCTTGAGGGTGGCGTCGCCAAAGGAGGTGCCATATGGGATTTGGCGACAAAATCACCACGGTACCTTTGAGCTTTAACAAAAATAGTAAATTGCAAAAAAGGTTATTGTGTTTTGGCCAAATTGCAAGTGCACTCATCATCCACGTGAGGACTTACAAGTGCACATTTGGTCAATGGGTGAAGTTAAATTACTAAACTACCCTCTGCGTCTTCCTTTTCACTTTGGTCATTGTGAGAGTAATTTAGTCATTAATTTTGGCCAAGGACCAAGAATGAATATATAAGTTCCCACATGGATGATGAGTGCACTTTCAAAAGAATAGGCATTGAATATGCAATTTGGCCAAACTACAAGAACAATTTTGCAATTTACCCAAAAATAGTATATTTAACTTGTCATTTTTTGTTGTTCTTTGTAGGGTTGAGCATGGTCTCAAACCGGACCGGACCGACCAAAACCGGATCGGACCGAAAACCGATTAGGCCTAAAACATCGAACCGATATGTTCGGTCCATGTCCGGTGGCTCCGGTCTTGTCGGTTCATTAGCGGCCCGATCAAACAAAGCATAATTTTCGGTATGCGTAAGACCGGATGGACCGGACCGAGGACCAAAATGATTAAAATGGTGAAACGAGGACCGAACCAAATACATTCGATCGCAGTGCGGTTCGGGCGGTTTCTTGGTTTGGTCCGTCCATGGTCTATAATGCTCGACCATTTATTTTATTTATTTATTTATTTTCATGCTATTAAAACACAAACCTTTCAAATTTCGACTTTTGTATGTATTTTGTGACCATTCTATAATTACGTATTTCAACCATGTTAACTAGAAAATGAAAACTCCAATTTACACTTCTCCACTTTTTCTCTTAAACAAAAAAATATGGAATTTCTCAATCTATCATTCAAGTATCCTATTTTAAATTTAATTACTATTTGTAACATCTTCACCTTCCATCATCGCGCTACATAAACGGGTTTTCGAAATTCTCAAGTCTTCTTTATAGAAGAAAATCATTCCCGTCTCAAGAAATCTAAAAGCGAAAAAATAAGAAAATTTTTCTAAAATTATACGCTACCTCAGCTACTAATATGGGAATAAATCTAGGAAAACTTGGGTTCGATTCATTAGAAGTTAATTAAATGTTATCTTGTAATTTTTCTCTTTGTACGTCTCTCTCTTCTATTTCTATGTATCCATTCTTTCTTCTTTTCTTATAATTCTCTTATTTTCCTCATTGATTTCTTTCCTTTTTCTCTTTCTTTATTCTTTTCTCTACATCTAGATAATTATGTTAAAGGTTAATTATGTCATTATAGAACATTATTCTTTAACCTATTCAAACTATTTAGTTAATAAGCGAAAACTATAAAACCCTAATCACAGCATTGTTCTTTTAATTAGATGGGGAACGCAATTCTGTATTCCCAACTAAAATTACAAAACCCTAATCAAGATGATATTGAAGAACACCAAGAAGAAGAAACATTCACCTGTGAGATTTGCATCGAACCAATAACGCTCCCAAACATAAAATTTAAGAATAGTAATAGATGTGTGCACCCGTTTTGCACGGATTGTATGATTAAGTACATTGAAGTGAAACTCGAAGATAATGTTTCTGATATCAAATGTCCTGCTACCACATGCGATCATTCTCTCGATCCCTTATCATGTCACCCTACTATCCCACACCAACTGTTTAATAAATGGTGTGATGTGTTATGTGAATCAACGGTGTTAGGGGTCAACAGGGTTTATTGCCCTAACAACGAGTGTTCGGTGTTGATATTGGATGAGTGTGGTAAAGGTAATGTAAAGAGGTGTGTGTGTCCTAATTGCAAGAAACCCTTTTGTTTTGAGTGTAAGGTAGCTTGGCATGCTGGTTATACATGTAAAGAGAGTGGTGTGACTAGAGATGAAAATGATGTCGCTTTTGGTGTTTTTGTCGAAACAAAAGAGTGGCAAAGGTGTCCAGTGTGTAGGCATTGTGTTGAACGTTTTGAGGGTTGCGACATTATAAGTTGCAGGTAATTTGTTATCCTTCCTCAATCAATCTACCAAACAACTGTTTTGTAAAATTCAACCTTGAAGTTTTTATATCATCAATATTGACTATTTGGGCTTCAACAAGTTGAGCCAAATCACCTTCAGTTTTTGCTCAAACCAGTAAGTATTACAGTAACTTAATTAGCTATTATCTTGTTTGTTAAATTCTTAAGTTGGCCTAATTTGGTAATTTATGGGTTAATTGACATTTACAACGAAACCATTGTGTTCCATTACTTCAAAATTCAGTTAAATTTATTGTTATACAAGATGCAAAAATAAATATTAGAAGAAGTCAAGAAACGAATAAGCAATTACACAAAGAACACAATAACTAACGTGGTTTAGGCGCTTGGGATATCGACCAAGGTTTTTCCTTGTATTGTCTCGATTTTTGATTTTATATAAACAAAATCACTAGTATTTTAAATTTGTAAGCATAACTTACTAAGTGTAAATATATATAACTTGAACTCATGTATATCTTTGCAGATGTGGAGTAATGTTTTGCTACAGGTGTGGAAAAAATTGCTAGCGTGCAAGTGCATCTCTCGCGTGTTCGTTGTTTCTGCTACTCATTTACAATTTTCATTTTCTATTACTTTTGGTTGCCATTTTGTTGTATGTCCTTACTTTCTTATAAAGAAACTCATAGAGTAATGATCAGTGGTTATTTTGTTATATCTATCTTTTAATCCTAACAACATTTGTTGATAATAAAATTTGTTCAAATGAAAATTTTGATATAGGATTAATTCCTTGTCCTGTTAAATGCGGAAGGAGTTCATCTTCTTATTATAATGTTTAACGGACCTGGCTCTAAGCTACTACTCCGTTGTGAGCTGATATGATAGCTCATGGCTAATAGTTGATACTTTTACAAGTTGTAGTCTTATGTTTTATAAAAGCATTTGGTATAATATCTCACACCACCAAAAAGTGGTCTGCTGCATTTGCTATATATGAGGCTCAAGTACTCCCCATCACCAAAAGGCGGTGAGCTGCATTTGCTCAAATACTTTGCACCACCAAAGATGGTGTGCCGTGATTTCCCAGATGGAGTCATCAAGAAAAAGATTGATCCAAGAAAAAAGACAAAAATGAATGTTTATCTTTAAAGGTTAGGATAAATAGAAAGTTGCAACAATTTTTTATCGCGAAACCAAGGTGCATAAAAAAGGACCAGTCACTCAGAGTCTACAACAAGAGAATGAAGTTTGCAATGCAATTTTTTTATGTAAGTTTATAAGAAGAGTCTTTTATACAGAACTAGGAATGCTTTTCAGAGATATGATTAATTCGGAGTTCGGTTCATCTTTGGATTGAATGATATAATGATCAGCTTTTCTAAAAGGCACCGATACTTCAATTCCTATGTTGATCATAACTTGTACGTACATCATGTTTTATTCATAGAATTTGTTTGATAAACAAACAATCCGTAGTCTAGTGCAGTCCGGAACAAAATGATAACAAAGAACTCCCAAAGTTGAGTTGATACCCTGGAATAAATTAACACCAAGACTCGACAAAATAAAACACAAAAATGTGCCTCAAACGATTAAACCTTTGTTTGTGATGACTCTTATCATATACTAATTAATGATTTCCATTTTGTTTTATCCTTTAAAACTGTTAGCTGGAACTTGCAAAAAACCTGATTGTGACTCTTTTCATTACTTGAATGTTATTTATCCTTTTAAATATATAAAAATAATAATATTAGGTTACTTATTATGTTTAAAATGTATAGAAAAATATTACTAGAACTATTGATGACATGTTGATTGAACCACTATAAGAAAAGAAAAGAAAATCCAACTATTATTAATTTATTAGAACTAAATAATAATATTAGGTTGTGATATATATGCAGATTCATGCTATGTATGTACTCAGGAAGACTCAGATGATTTGGTTTCTAAAATTGCATTCCCATCCTCTCTATTACCCACTTTCCATAACCTTCAGAAACTTGCATTGGAGGATTATAAACCTGTGGAGGTGGTCTTTGAGATAACGACTCCAAGTAGTAAAGAATCACCTCACAATACTCAACAACCACCACTACTCCCTATCTTGAAGAATTACAGTTAAGGGATATGGGAGGATGAGTCATGTGTGAAGTGCGATTGGAATGAATTCTTAACTATTCAAAGACCACAGTCACAGTCCTCATTCCATAACTTCACAACCATAACAATGTACAAGTGCAACAGCATCAAGTACTTGTTTTCACCTCTCATGGCGAAACTTCTTTCCAACCTAAAGAAAGTTGATATATGGCGTTGTGATGGTATTGAAGAGATTGTTTCAAACAGAGACCGATCTCGATAGCCTCAAAACACCAGTCTCTTCCCTAATTTAGACCTTCTTTCCTTTTGGCCTCAAAAGCTCAAGTGTATTAGTGGGGTTGGGTTGGAAGTCGGCTGTGAAACGAAGAAGGAAATAAGAACGTGTTTGCATGGGACACAAACAAATAACCCACGTTCAATATTATACCCTTAATCCTATTTGGTTATATAATAAGCTAAACTTACATTTTAACCTATAGACAATAAACTAATGATAAAGACTAAATATGACAATTTTCACCTTGGGCAATATATTACCCTACACCGACACTCAACTCCAAACAGTGTTGACCTTCTCGTCAAGACATGTATTGTTGGGATATTTAGTGTAATTGTGGGATTAGTTCACACTTGATTTTGGGTTGGGAGGTACGGAGTGTACACCCATGAGGTCCCCGAACACCCGACTCAAATAGTGGTTTGTACTAGCATGTATTGGTTACTCGATAATGTAGTAATCGATGGATCCATTGCTAGTGTATTGGTTACTACGGCTAGTGTAGTGATGATGGTTCCACCGCTAGTGTTATGGTTCCCGTCGTAGTGTTGGTTACTCTTGATAGTGTAGTTCCCATTGCTAGTGTATGGGTTCCTGCCGGTAGTGTTGCGTTGATTAATATGTAATAGCTTTGGATGTTATGGCCGCTTTATGACCACGTTTAATTGGTCATGTAACCACTGTTTCTATGATAATGGAGGTTTATTATGGGTGATTAATTGGCCGTTAATCATACATTATGTTCATTGATTAGTGTTGAGTGTTCTCTAAATAGAAAGTGACATCTTCATTTTGAAGACACGAAAAGAACAATAACGGAGAAACAAACTGAAAGCTTAAACACTTATAAGCGCAAGGGTTATTGAATTGTGCCTAATTCTATAACTACATTTGGTCTTATCCTAAGTAGATATCTGTAACCCGGGCATTAGGGTTGAATAGTTTACTTTGAAAAGTTATCACACGATTCCAAGTGATATTCGGTAACCACCTAGTGGTATTGTCGCCTTTGATTGTCTTACCTGCCGTTGGTGAATACACACCAACAATCAAAGTAAACTATTTTTGTGATAATCAATGGCAACTGCTGCAATGAAACACATGGCTTCAAACTTTGCTAAGTTTGGACAAGTTTGAAGGAGTGGACTTTAGGAGATGGCGAAGAAGATGCACTTCTTGGCATCGAGCATGAGTGTGGTGTATGTGCTAACCACTCCTATTCACGATAATGGGGATGATGCTACGGTTGAGCGGATCGGGAGGAGGAGCAAATGGGAGAATGATGACTACATATGCATAGGTCTTATTCTCAATGGTATGTCCGATTCTGCTTTGATATTTATCGAACTTTGAATCTTCCAAAGAACTGTGGATTCCTTGGATGCCAAGTATATGGTTGAGGATGCATCAAGTAAGAAGTTCCTTGTTAGTAATTTCACAAATTACAAAATGACCGATTCAAGACCAGTTATAGAACAATACAATGAACTTCTTGGTATACTTGGAAGGTTTATACAACACAAAATGCACATGGATGAGGCTATTTCGGTCTCTTGTGTCATTGACAAACTCCTTCCTTCTTGGAAAGATTTCAAGCATACCTTGAAACATAAGAAGGAGGAATTAACTCGTTGAGTTGAAGCGTCATCTGCGCATTGAGGAATCTCTCAAGGTGTAGGATAATGACAAGCCAAGGAGCAACAATCTTCTTGGTGCACTGTTGTCAATATGGTGGAACATAACAACTCCACGGTACAATGACAACAAAGTCAAACGCAAATATCATGATAACACAAGGGTAGATCCTAACAAGAAGGCAACACCTACTTGTTGGAAATGTGGCAAAATGGTCACATTAAAAGGGATGCAAAGGTGTTAAAATTGGTGGTAAAGCCAATGGATCGTGCACTAATGGTTCGGGGGTGGTGGTTCACCAACTCATTGAAAGGTCGAAATATGTTTAATAAGTCTTTTCGATTTATTATGTTACATATGTATCTCGAATCTTTTATGTGCGGGATGATGATGTTGCGTGGTGGGTTGACTCGGTGCAACAGTTCATGTGTGTAAAGATAGAAGCTCGTTTAAGACTTATGAGTCACCGAATGATGGTTCTATTCTTCACATGGGAAATGAGTCACGACCTTGGTGCATGGTCGTGGTTGTGTAGACCTTAGATTTAATTCGGAAAGATTGTAACTTTGTTTGATGTTATTCATGTTCCCGATATCGGGAAGAACTTGGTTTCAAGTAGTATTTTGAATAATCATGGATATAAACAAGTTATTGAATCGATAAATTTGTTCTTTCTAAGAATGGTGTTTTTATTGGTTTTGGTTATTTATGTAATCAAATGTTCAGCTTAATATTGCCATCGATAGTGTAAATTCAACCTTTGTGACCACCAATCACTGACCGATTCTACCCTTTGGCATGCTAGACTTGGCCATGTATACTATAAAAGATGCAATATATGTCTAAGGATGGGTTAATCCCATCATTTGACATAGACACCTGAAAAGTGTAAAACTTGCATGTTGACCAAGATAACCAAGAAACCTTTTCGTGGTGTTAGTCGTGAGACTAAGCTCTTGGAGCTAATACACGATGACACAATGTGACTTGCATGCCACTCCTCTTTGGGGAATAAGAAGTACTGTGACATTTATTGATGATGCTTCTAGGTTTTGTTATGTCTATCTATTACATAATAAGGATGAAGCATTATATAAATTCAAAGTATTTAAAGCGAAGTTGAATTACAACTTGGGACCCCGATCAAAAGATTAAGGATCGATAGGGAGGTGAGTACATGGATACTCGGTATTTTCGATCTGTTGGTATTATCCATGAAACGATCGCCCTTATACTCCTCAAAAAATGGCATTTCGAAAGGAAAACAGTCTTGAAGGAGATGGTTAATTCCATGTTGTCCTATTCGGGATGAGTCAAGGGTTACGGGTGAAGCTATGTTATGACTTGCTATTTATTAAATAGGGTTCCCAACAAAAGGAACAAGGTTGCCCTTATGAACTATGGACTAAAGGAAACCCAACTGAACTATCTCGTGGTCCGGGGTTGTAGGGTTTGTAAGACTCCACTTATCCAAAGCAAAGACTTTGGGTGAAAGAGTCATTGATCGCATCTTTGTTGGATATCTTGAGCATTCCAAGGCTTTTAGGTTCTATGTTATTGAACCTAATGAACATGTTTCGATTAACTCAATAATTGAATCAAGGGATGCAAACTTTGATGAGAATAGATTCTCATCGGTCCCTAGACCAAGTCGGAGGATTCCTAATGGAACTCATGACACTGGTGTATCGAGGTCCCCGATGAAGTACCATCGAGAGGTCCTCGATGAGGTTGTGGTTCAACAACTTTGAACCCGTGCTCGGGAAGAGCAAAAGGGTCGAACTCCAAAGTCATTTGGACACGAGTTTCAACTATACTTAGTTGAAGGAACCGAGGATGAGGTCTTAGACCAATACTCCTATTGCTTCATTGTTGAGGATGATCCCAAAACATTTGAAGAAGCAATGAAGTCGAGGACATTGCTTTTTGGAAAGAAGCAATCAATGATGAGATGGATTCCATCATGGGCAACAACATTTGGGTGTTGGTTGATCTACCACCGGTGCAAACCTCCGGGTTGCAAATGGATTTTCAAAAGGAAAATGAAGGTATATGGAACTATTTAAAATTTCAAGGCTTGACTAGTCATTCGGGGCTTTAAACAAAAGTCGAATAGACTATTTTGATACTTATGCCCCGTGGCTCGTATCGATACCATAAGACTAGCGATTGCTTTGGCATCTATTCACAATCGGTTATTCATCGGATGGATGTGAAGACGACTTTCTTGAATGGTGAATTGGAAGAAGAGGTCTATATGAACCAACCTCGGGGCTTCATCATGCTCGGCAATGAAAACAAGGTGTAAACCGATTAAGTCTCTTTATGGATGAAGCACACCTAAGCAATGGCATCAAAATTTGATGAAGTGGTTTTGTCTAGTGGTTATGTTCTTAACCAAGCTAACAAATATGTATATAGCAAATTTGATGATTACGGTAAAGGAGTCATCATTTGCCTATATGTTGATGACATCTTGATCTTTAGCGACCAAAATTAGGTTGACACGACAAAGGAATTTTGTCATCAAGGTTCTCCATGAAAGACATGGGGAGGCGATGTTATCCTTGGTATAAGGATTAAACATGAAAGTAAAATAATTTATATCTCTCGGTCTCATTATATTGAGAAGGTGTTGAGGAAATTCAATTACTTTGATTGTACTAAAGTGAGTACACCTATGGATACTTGTGAGAATCGATGCCTAATAATGGCAAAGCGTATCTCAACTTGAGTATTCTAGGGTAATTGGTGCTGATGTATGCCATGACTTGTACAAGGACCGATATTGGTTTTGCGGTGGAAAAATTGAGCGGTATACTAGTAATCCTAGTGCCCATTCTTGCAAGCGATTAAGAGGGTATCAAGTATTTGAAGAGAACTATGGATTATAGTCTCTCATATACTGCTATCCTTGATGTTGGAAGGATACGCTAATGCAAGTTGGATCAAGAACACGAGGACAATTCGTCTACCGTGGGTGGGTATTCCTACTTGGTGGGGTGCAATTTCTTGGTGTTAGGAATTAGAAAATTCCATGTTAAAGAGTCGGTCACCCCAATAATGGTCTAGCATATGTTAGCTCGTAGATTTGTAGCTATTTACGTTATTATGTCGTTTATTAGTTAGTTTGTAGCGTAGTTTAGTTTAGAGCAACACCGTGGAGGAAGGACGGGTCTTTACCCATCGTATCCACGATCCACGGCCGATAGGAGGTCGTGTATTGTGTAGTATAAATACCCTTCCATCCATGGAAGGGTGGTGCTCATTTTAATCTAATCTTTCATTTGTGTAAACCTCTAGCAAGAACACTCTCTCTCTACTTTCTCTAAAATGGAAAACATGTATTTTGATCTCCCAAGACCACCCGAATCATCAACACAATAAATATTGGATCCTAACAATTGGTACGAGCCAAGGTTATGGTGTTGTGTTGATTTATGGTGGTTTCGTACCATGGTTTTTTTGTGTCTTGATGATTCGTTTCGGTTCCATTCTTGTTTTAAAGCTGAATTTATAAAACTACTTGTTGTCGGAAATTTATTTTTCCATTTTTGTATTTTCGGTGTTTTAAAACAAAGCTTTAGTTTCTTTTCGATGAAATACTTGTTATCTAATTGTGGTCAATAAAATGGGTCAAAGGTTCTTTTAATATCATTTTTGGGTTTAATTTATCTGGTCATGTTTCATGGTCTAACAAGTCAATGGATGCATTTTAGTTATTTTTCCGGGTTACGTGAACATAGTCGAAACATGGTCGAAACTCATCGGAAAAGTCTTGCTAGCGACTTGTCAGTATTCAGTCCAGATTCATTGTATGCATAGCGACTTGACTATTGAGTCAATTGTCGTAGCGACTTGTCGTAGCGACTTGTCGTAGCGACTTGTGTAGCGACTTGTTTCAAAAATGACTTAACTTGTCACGGCGAAATGAAGATGAGAAGAAGTATTGACCTCGACCACAACCACTATACCAAATACCAACCGACTCAGATGACTTCAAGGTTCTTATCCATCACCGGTCAAGAAGAATGAAAAATGAAAATAATTAGTATCTTGAAGACTATTTCGATCCAAAACATTAACCATTTTATCCTAACCTCGTTTCAATCAAATCCGTATCTCATATCCTATCCTTCATCACCTCTATCATGACTCAATAAACATAAATGAAAAAAAAATTTCAAAAGATCTCAACCATGGTTCACGTTTACCTTTCCAAGATTTTTTTCGTTGAACCAATATCATCATTGATCTTGTCATGTTCGAAGTTAAAACTTCATAATAATATTCGAAATTTAAAGAAAGACCAAAACCATTTGGTTTCAATCTTTTCTTTGTTTCGATTGAAGACAAAACATGAACAATACCACGGTAAAATCTTACCCGAGACTACTAATTGATCTTGAAGATGTGCCATGGATAATGAGGCTTATGACCATCCTCATGGCCGTCACATAACACCCTCGAGCCAACCACGTGGCGAGGCAATTATGAAATTCAAAGAAAAATAAAGGGATCCGTTTCTTAAACATAATCATTTGGGTTTGATATCTATGGTATTTATTGTGTGATAATTTCACGATTGATTATCACGGTATTCAAGTTTATCCTTCCGGATCGACTTTGGGTTCATATTGATAAGAGAGAGATGGGGCGGATCTTTTGAGTGTTACGATTAGGGTATGTATGAGTGTGTTGGTTGTGTTTAATACCCGACTATTTAGGGTTTGGATTTTTTTTTGGGCGGGGTGTGTTGTTAAGTGTGAGTATGACTTGTGAATTGGTGGATCGTGCTCTTTGGTCGCACATGGGCCTCGTGATGTATGATTGAAACATGGACCATATATGTGGATGTGTATTATTGGATTTTGACTATGGGTTTACATTGTGATGTTTGAAAGTCCGAATCTGGTTATGAAATGTGAGCCGTGGATTTACAATGAGCCTAAGATATTGATATATCACATCTTATATCATACTTTGGATCGATTGATATTCAAGACCTTTTGCCGAAATAATTCGCATAAGTATCCAACATAGGATTATGTTTTAATGATGTCGTTGATGGACATGGGGTTATTGAAATTAAGTTGGATGTTGGACTTTGATTTAATACAAGATCATTATACTCTATTAGATCGGGTTTTAATATCTTGTTCATTGGATCCGAGTTGGTTGATGATGAGAGTTGAGGTAATGATGAGATTCGTTGTGCGATTTGATACTTTGGGTTACACTTTTCACAAAGGATATTATGTCATGGCTTGAATTGATGATTGATCAAAGTTGACTACGAGGTTGTTTGGACGGTATTTCTTATTTGACTTTGAAGAGAGGTTTTCCGGGCGTTTTACTTATTTCGTCTACTTTCTTGCTATCCTTCCGCCAAGATGACTTGTCCGGCGCTTATTGAGAGTGATAAAGACTTGGCTATTTAGTTACGGTTATGATTCTTTCTCGCTTGACCCACAACGTAACTATCACTTGATTGTCTCACTCGATTGAGAATGTCAAGAGGTTTTGTACATTAGGTACACCGTTTCTTTTCACGAGGATTAGTACAAGTGTTAAGTAATAAATGGGAATTTCACTTCATGATCAAGTTTTGTATATCGGATCTACTTCACCAAGTAGTTCTTGCAATAGCCGCCGAATATGTGGAAGATGTGTTTACCAAAGTGATTATTGATTGGTTGATGATGTTGATGATGTTGGATAATGAACCATTGATGAACCGCTGCATGTTCCCTAAAGCGAGATATTCACCGAAACCAAATTTGTCATAACACATTCAAGGCGACATTGTTTACGGTTTTGTCTTGATTTTGTAAAATCCCGAAAGAACCTATTTCTCGGTTTAAATCATAGACTTGTAAAATCCGTGACAATGGAAACATCACAGTAATTATAAAGTGCATTTGGGATCTATCTTACGGTTTATTCTTGGTTTTGTAAAATCCCGCGAAAGAAACTATTTTTCGGTTTAAACCATAGAGTTGTAAAATCCGTATTGATGGAACCATCCTGGAGAAAAGGAAAGTGTATTTCGGGATCTTTTCGATCTTTGGTGCTACGGTTTACGCTTCAAAGAAAGGATAAAAGGGTGTACTTCATGAATTGGATGTGTGTTTGGATTTTCGTCATGGCGGTTTGGCTACTTCAAAGTTTTACGGGGTTATGCTTATTAAACCATGGTCGGGATGAAACCATTATCAGAGTTCACTTAAAACATTAAAGGAGGCTAGACTTGAGCAGTTATCTAGAAGATGTGACAACGGGGGTAATTCACTATTATTTATTTGAGGTTGAAGTAAAATATCACGGGCGAGTGTACTTAGTATCTGAAGGTATCGGGGATGGATGGATGAAGATTCTTGAGGATCCTTGTTCGAACTTATTTTCAAAAACGAAGACTTGGAAATCTAGTTATTGTTGAGTGACTTTTACCTTTCTGTTACCACTTGGGGAATGGGGCTCTTATCACCTCAAAATAACTATCACTTTAAGGAGTAACGTTGTAGTGCTCGGTGTCGCATTCAATTGTGGATTTTCAAGAGGTAATGTCGTCTATTACTTGATGGTTGGTTGGTTGAAGAGTATAGAGTACTTAAGAGATTCAATGGAGCATGAAGTCTCGGCACCGCTCTTTGTTACATATGTGCAAGTATAAGTCACGAGTTCGGGATAGTTTACTGGGTCAAATTCATCATATTGGGTTTCTCCATCATTTGTCACGACAAAGAGCCCTCTTGAATGATAATGGGTTGATTACGTGTTTTGCCAAGAGATTGAAAAGAGAGATAATGACGCTACTGTTCACATCGGTTCGGGCCTCGTACTCCAAAGAAAAGAAAAGTGTGCGTGTCGGTGCGCTTTATCTTACGAAGAGAAATCTTCTAATTAATGACCATTCTCATCAACATGCTTCACGCTTTTTCCATGCGCTTGGTCATAAAGTGAACCGGGCTACCACCGATTGTTTCTCATTCCACTTGCTCGATTATAATGAAGATGGCGACATCATGTGCTTATTTTGCGGAGAAAGTGTGAATAGAACATTCGGATGATTTTCACTTATTTAATCAAGAATGGCAACTCCGTATGCAATTCTTGAGGGAGAAGAAGTGTGAAATCACCGCATGGTTGATTATTATTTGAGAATTTAAATGGTCATACTGCTCTAAACTCATGTAAGAACCGAGCTTTTTCTTATCGGGTAATCTTCACATGGAGTTTCTTCTTAAGAGCCGTTAGTTGACATCTTCACAGGCGATATGAGTTTATTGACAAAGTGCTTCGGTTAATGCTTCACGTGCACATCAACATGATGATTCGAACAACCTTCATTCTTGTTTGATGTGATTGTTTGCTTGGTGTTACCATTTCGTGTGTTCGTTGCGGCACGATTCTTGATTTCCTTGATGAACATCTTTACATTCTTGTTTGATTGGGAGGATTTTAGTTAAGGGATTTGCAAGATGTAAGTTGATTGGGATGCTTTTGGTGATGTTCTTGTTTTGGTGAGTTGAAGATGTTAACTTTCTATTCCCAATGGACAATCTTGAAGAAGGTCGAGTCTGATCGGTTCTACATTTTACGCTACATGTTAGAAGACTAAAGACGAGTTGCATTTAACAATCTAAAGACTTCTTCTTAATTCATGGCATTTATCAAACAGTTGTCGGTTTAGGGAGAGCACTAATTGGGGAGAGTGATATGTCGAATTTAATCCCAATTAGACTTGCTCATATTCTTGACAAGTTGATTCTCACAAAGACTTCTAAGGTTCTTCTCAACAAATTTCTAGTATACAGGCTTACAATGAGTTCTTGATTCGAAGTGTCAAAACCAAGACAAGGGGAAGGAGACACGTATCTAAGCGCGAGTAAACTTGATGAACTTAATACTTCTAAGTAATTGAAGATATCCCGGGAAGACAAATGTTATTACACAGAGAAACTCAAGGTTTGACTCATGGCGAGTAAACTTGATGGACTTAATACTTCTAAGTGATTGAAGTTATCCGGGAAAACAAATGTCATGACCGCAGAGAAACTCAAGGTTTTACTCATCAAAGCGTTTAGTGTTCTTATTCCAACGTCGTGGGGAAGTGATGTAAATGAAAGTTTACGAAGATATAAGAGGTACATTGGTGTGTGATGATCTCGATGTTATCGCAATCATCGTGGGAGAGAAATTGTGTACATTAGGGGATGCTTAGTTGTTTTACTTGAGGGCTTAATCGTGATTCGTAGATATAATCACTTATTCGGTGTTGACATCCGCAGATTGTCACCCGAGAGATAATCGATGATTCGGCCGCTTCTTCAATGTTATCGGTTGTTCTCTCTTGGGGAATGTGTGTACTTGGTCCTTGAGCTTCATACACGATCATCGGGAAGAAAGCCATTGTTTACCACAAACATTGGGAGGTGTTTTCCTTCCGCATGATGTGTATTCGGAGAGTTCTTGGATATTGGTGTACTTGGTTCTTGAGCTTCATACACATTCATCGGGGACGAAAGATGTGAACATTGGGGAGTTGTTCTTCATTACCCTCATGATGTGTATTCGGAGAGTTCTTGAGCATTATACAAAGAGACCGATTGCATTAATTCAACTACTAGGGGAATTGTTCTCTTGACACCTTTTGGAATGGATTGCTTGATTTTAGTGGAAATGAAATTTGAGAAGATTATTTATGAGTGGGATGATACGTTCTTTGTTCTTGTTGATGATATAACCCGAATGGAGATCCTCGATTATCGTTCTTAAATGGAGCAGTGGGGATTTATGATAATGGTGTGCTTCCTTGTGCACTGGCTAATGCAAGCTTGAAATAGAGCTTGAATCGCTCATCTTAAGGATTTTCGGTTTGGGGAAGTCGCGAGTCTCACTTTCGGATGGTTCTATTCCTTTCTTCAATGCAAGAGCCACAGAAGCTTTGGTGGTGAATGTTTAAGGATGATGACTTCTATCTTATTCAACGGGTCGCTCGATATCCTTATCTCGGTACTCGTATCATCATCTTCTTAACTATATCATCTATTCTATCCTTGTATATATTTATCGAAAACAAAATACAAAATTATAAAACCAACAAAAGAAAATAGAAAATATAAAACCAACAAAAAGAAAATAGAAAAATATAAAACCTTCAAAACCATAAAAATCGAAAAATTCAAAAATACCAAAAATATGTTTTCCAAGACATGTCTTCGTATCGATAACATCTGATCTTAGAAATGTCATTCAATAATGGCACGGACTTTAGATGAAGTTCGAGCAGAGGTGTAAATATTTCTTTCTAAACATGTCTCAAATTATGGCTTACAGATTATTTGTGATCAGAACTTGGGGCTTAAACTATGGCTTACAGTTAATTCGATCGTAACCCGTGCTAAAACTATGGCTTGCTATCATTTCGAGATAGCAACCGCTCTTATAAAGAAAGGAAAGTGCTACGCTAAACAATTTTCAAATATTTCGTGCACTTATCCTAAAACAATTTAAGGAAAGTATGTCGAAGGATCATTGTTCCTACACAAATGTTTTTCCGTCTATAATTCTTCGAAAAATATTTGTTGTATTTCTAAAATGGTGGTAAAATGAGTTGCTTGAAAAATCAATCGGGATCGAGTTTTTCGATTAATTTGCAAAAACTCAATCGATGACTTGACACTTTTAAAACTTTTCAAGAAAAAGAGTCATTGATTGAGGGAAGAATATTTTCAAATTTATATCATCTAACGGACCGTCTTAATTATCCTCGTGTTAAAATGAAAAAATATAATTGCCTATGTTGAAGGACTAGGTTTCTAGGATATGATTGTTAGGTTTAGATGATTAAAGTTTGATGAACACATTATTCCCATGCTATATATGATCGATTGTTATGTTGAATTGACTTTAATTAGTCGATTCTGTTATGGGTGATGTCGACCACCATATATCAGTATGTGTGTTCACTAACGTATGCAGATATCATGGATATAAAAGAATGTTCCCGATCCGGATCCCACAATTGAAGATGATTGGATGCCGAAAGGAAAGGGTAACTATATCTTGGGTTGACAAATGAAGAAACGGAGCTTAATTGGACTTCTATGGAGAGTTGGCATGAAATGCAGCGTAAGAGGTCTTCTTGCATCGTGGATGGTTTTCTTGACAAGTGAAGAAACGGAGCTTAATGGACCTCGGTTGGCATTTAAATGCAACGTAAGAAGAAGTCTCATCGCATCCGCAGACGGTTTTTCTTCCAAACCCTCAGGCAACAACAATGTAAGCTTCTCAACCACTAACGTATCTTTGTGCAGGATACCATTTTTAAACAATTTTGGATAAATTTGAATAAAATTGTTTTGAAAATGGAAAATATTGTTTTTGAAAATAAATTGGACTATACTTTGAAAATCACCGGACTTCATTTTTTATCAAAATCTAAGTCACTCAATTATCGACTTCGGTCAGCAATTGAGGGGGAGAGTGATTTTAAATTAAATATTTTCAAAACGATATTTCATCTATCAAGTCCGTTTGTACGAAATAAAGTGGTGATCTAAAGATTTAATGTTATGTCATGGTATGATTTTCTTTAAAACTCAAAGATCTTACAAAATGAAATTTTTACTTCTTGTTTGATTGTAAACTGCTTTATTTTACTTAAAGATCGTTTAAAAAACTATCATACGACACTAACAATCTTTAATGTCTAGAGTTGGTCCTTATCATCATTTTCAAAGTTAAATCAAGCCACGTCTTTCCCAAAATGTTTTAAATGATTTAAATCAATTGGGATCACAAATCTCAAAAGGTTTGAAATTTTGATCGGGTAGAGATCATGATTTAAATCTCTTATCTGCTTAAATGGAATTGGTTTTAGTCCTTCAAAGGCACTCCTGCCTCCATGTGCCAAACTATATCAAATACACAATGCACATGTTGAGGAGGAGGATTTATCCAAAAACCAGATGAGTATTTAAACAAGGCCACATTTTCTCCCATGTTTTCTAAACCTTATTAAATCACTTGGGATCCAAAATCTCAAAGGGTTTGATACTTTTGATCGGGAGAATTTGTGATTTAATAATGAAATTTGATAAAAGGTGATCGTTTTGATTCGGTTATGCAGTCGCTTTCTCATATGTGCTAAACGCTTTCGAATCTCGAAGCACATATTGAGGGAGCAAAACCATCAGTACAAAAGTTTTTAAAAGAGATTATAAAGTACCTTGATTGTGTTTTCAAATGGTTTTCTTAATGGATTTTGTGATTGTGGATGTGCTTCAAAAGAACTCTTGCCTCTATGTGATAAAATGATTTCAAAATCCTATGCACATATTGAGGAGAATTTTACCAAGAAAATCAAATGGCTTTTTCGCATTTAAATTGTGATCAAGAAATTATTTCAAAGAAATTATTTCAAAGAACTCTGCCTCCATGTGCCAAACAATTTTATATCATATGCACATGTTGAGGGAGCATTTCTAAAATGATCAAAACTATTAAGGTACATAATGCTTTGATCTCGTATCACAAGTACCTTGATTGTTTTTCCAAATGATTTTTCAATTGGTTTTAAGGAAGAATGAACTGCCAAAAGACCGACCAACTTACTTTATGCATGGTGTTATAAGGATGGTTAGGTTAGGTATTTGTTCCCACGATCCGCCGAACCGGAGGGATCTACCGAGGATAATCCACTAGATAGTGTAGAGTCCTTAGGTATGATGAAAAAGGAGAAAATGAGAATATGGGAAGAGTGCGGATCGAGATGAGCTAGTAATGGAATAAACCCAACAAGGTTCTAGTTATGAAGTTTCGTAAGCTTGAAGGGGTTGAAGAATGAAAAGAACCGAATGTGAAAAGGGTGAAAAGAAATAGCCCTCCATCAATTCAACCTTAGGGCGTAAACCGGGTTCAATACATATGCTCTTGGTTGTTACTAAGGTAACACGGTATTGAAGACAAGGCGTCATGGACCCAAATGGACGACGCACTAAACTTCCCAAGCCACTCAAGTTCCTCTTAAAGGGTCCCAAGACCACCCGAATCATCAACACAATAAATATTGGATCCTAACACTTGGACATCCAAGTAAACTTGCATCACCGGTTCAACAATGGAATCAATTTGTGGCCTTAGCAATGGCGGTAAAGAAGTGAATGGTTGAAAAACTTGCTTCTTGAGATTCCATTGTGGCCTAAACCTATAGCACCTATTTCTATCCGTTGTGATAGTGCGGCTACATTGGCAAAGGCTTATAGCGGATGTGCAATGGGAAGTCTAGACACTTAGGTGTCGGACATAGCATGATTCGTGAGCTTATCATGAATGGGGTGGTATCTATAGAGTTTGTTAGATCTCAACAAAACTTAGTGATCACTGACGAAGGGTTTGGCTAGAGACTTGGTTATAAAGTCTGCTAAAGGGATTGGTTTAAGTCCAACTTAGTCATCGAATGCTAGGACACCCACTCCTCTTGAGGAAACTTAGGAGCTGAGTTCAATGTGGAAAGTCGAACATTCGATGGATGGAGCACATGTTTTATATTACATCCCAAGGTTGTGCTCGAACTCTTGAAAGGAGGATGAAGTCTTTACTTCTTAATGGTTAATTTTCTTTGAAAATGTGCTTGGCGGAGCATGAATAAAGAGGAACCACCTATGTGAATGTTGAAGTTTTGCCGCTTGAGGAGCTTTGGACTTTGGCTCTTACAACATTCATGAATTTGGATATGGACACATGGCTTGTATAGTGTCGGAGTCATAAGTGTTTGAAAACTTGTGTGTATTTTATCTTCGGTATTCAAATGGGTTGAAGGGTTCAATTCTTAGAACACCACGATTCTCGAATATTTGAGCGTGTAATTTACTAAGATGGAAATTCAATCCTCGGGATATATTCGTTTATGCATGTTTTGTTTAATGTTTGTTTTTCTTGAAAGGAAGTGAACTAAATTTGGGAGGATTGTTGGAAAATTTAGTGCACTTGTGGGATTAGTTCACACCGGTTTTGGGTTGGGAGGTACGGAGTGTACACCCATGAGGTCCCCGAACACCACGACTCAAATAGTGGTTTGTACTAGCGGTGTATTGGTTACTACGATAATGTAATGGCGATGGATCCACCGCTAGTGTATTGGTTACTACGGCTAGTGTAGTGACCGATGGTTCCACCGCTAGTGTTATGGTTCCTGCCGGTAGTGTTGGTTACTCTTGATAGTGTGGTTCCCATTTGCTAGTGTATGGGTTCCTGCCGGTAGTGTTGCGTTGATTAATATGTACTTTGGTCATTATGACCGCTTATGACCACGTTTAATTGGTCATGTAACCACTGCTTTCTATGCTAATGGAGGTTTATTATGGGTGATTAGTTGGCGTTAATCATACATAATGTCCATTGATTAGTGTTGAGTGTTCTCTACTATAAATAGAGAGTGACATCTTCATTTTGAAGACACGCGAAAAAGAACAATAACAGGAGAAACAATGAAAGCTTAAACACTTATAAGCATAGCGGTTATTGAATTGTGCCTAATTCTATAACTAAATTTGGTCTTATCCCAAGTAGATATTCGTGTAACCCGGCATTAGGGTCGAATAGTTTACTTTGGAAAGTGATCACGATTCAAGTGATATCCGTAACCACCTAGTGGTATTGTTGCCGCTTTGATTGTCTTACCTGCTGCGAATATACACCAACATGTATAACATTGTGTTCATTACCCACCTACGAACTTCAACCGTCTTTGATTCCAATACCTCCTCATAAAGTGATAGCGCATTGGTGTGTGAGTCGTCTCATGAAATACATGATTTCGCGATAATTGAATTGCACCCCGTTGTTAAGCTCCACACCCAACTCTTCCAAGAGTCCTCTTAGCCAAATAGCTTCCTTCAAAGCCTCGTAAGGGCCATATAGTCATATACTCCACCTCAGAGTTGAAAGAGCCACTACGTCTTTGTAGCATTGCCTTCCAACTTACAACACATCCCGTACTAAAAATGCATAACCCGTGATAGACCTACCTTTATCCGGATCCTTAGCGTTGTATGAATCAACAAAACCTATTACGTCCACATGGTTGACACGATATGTCCCATATACCAAACCCTAGATTCGCAATGCCCTACAAATATTTCATAATCCACTTTACTGCTTCCCAATAGTTTTTACCTAGATTCCTCGAATATCATCTAACTAGACTTACTGAATACGCTATGTCTGGCCTCGTGCACACCATCAAGTACATTAAGCTCCCAATCGCATTTACATACGACACCTTACTCATCCTTTCAACATCACAATCCCTAATGGACAATCATTCAACAACAGCTTGAAGTGCCCACCCAATGGCATATGAACTGATTTACCATTGTCTATTCTAAAAATATTTAAGACCGTAGAAACATACCCGGATTGTGACACCCTCGAATCTTACGACTCCAATCCTTGGGATCTCCATACCAAGAATCTTATTTGCTTCCTCGAGCTCCTTCATGTCGAACTCCTTCTTTAGCAAAGACTTGGTAGACCCAATCTCAACCTTTCTTTTACAAGCAATCAACATATCGTCTACATATAACAATAGATAGATATACTCACTTGGTGCATATCGTCATGTAATATACGCATTATCATAAGCGCTAAGCTTGAACCGTTGCTCATCATATATTCACCAAACCTCCAATACCATTACCTAGGTGGCGCTTCAAACCATAAAGAGATATTTTAACAAACATACCTTGTTACCTTGTTCATATCACAGGTGGTCGCTTCATGTAGATCACTTTTTGATACTTCCATATAAAATGTCGCCTTTACATCAAAATTGCTCCATCTAATAATCTCTTCATGTAGATCACTTTTTCGATACTTCCATGTAAAATGTCGCCTTTACATCAAGCTCGCTCCATCTAATAATCTCTACATGCGGTCAATGAAAGCATAACCCGAATAGATGTGTGTCGAACTACGGTGAAGATACTTCATTGTAATCAATACACGCCTCTATGTGAATCCACAACAACCTACCTTTCCTTGTACCTAGGCTATTGAACACCTCAATCCTTCTTTTATCTTGAACAACCATTTGCAACTCACCAAATTTTGCCCATCTGGATGATCTACTAACTCCACGTCTTGTTCTTCTTCGAGAATCTATCTCTTCTTCCATAATAGCTTGCCACTTAGAAATGTATTCAGAAGCAACTGTGTCCTGGTATGTCAATGGTTCATGAGTGTCTTCTTCCTTTGCTGCAACAAATGCATAAGCAACCATATTACTCTCATCTCAAAACTCAAAGGTATCGTTCTTGTCCTTGTCCTTGGCTATGTATCCCGAACCAACGATAATACGTGAGATTCGATTATCGACCGCTTCTTCATCTTGCATCTTCATCCTCGTCATCTTCTTGAGTCGGTTGATCTTCCTCAAGCATACAATTATTTAAAACCTACGGTTCCACCTTAACTGTTATAGAATCCTTCAACGTGTCTTTGTGCATGACACTTTCATTGATGACCACATTCACGGCTTCACTCTCGACTATTTAGGTGATTCATTATCAAGCTTATATAGCTTGTACCCTTCACACCCTTAGAATACCTAGAAAAGCGTATTTATCTCTCTGGCTCGAGCTTACCTTCTTTATCGTGTGAATATGCGACACTGACCAAAATCCTCGACATCCATAATCACTGGATCTCCCCACCACATCTCCAAAGGTGTCTTTTTCTCAAGGCTTGTCGATGATGACCTCTTGATAAGATATCGCCGTACATGTGGCTTTCGCTCGAAGTCTTGGGCAATCCAGACTGAATTAATAAGAAACCTACCATATCCATGAGAGTTATGCCTTAATCCACGAATATATATACTTATGTAATGCCTCACTTGAGGCTTGGTTGGTTTCATAATACAATTTACTCTTTCTTATTTGTGTAACATGATTCCTCCCATTTCTTTCTCTCTACTTTCTTTCACTAGAATCTTGTGTTAGTTTATCAATATTGGGAACCTACATCACTTTTAACAATACTCTTCTCTCATAGCTTGAGCCAAAATGGCCCCACCCATATTTTATTTTCTTTTTTCATTTTTTCAAACCAACTAACTTTTTAATCATTCAAATAAAAATAAAAAATATAAAACGAAAATAAAACTAGCTTACAAATTTTAAAAAACAATACGAAAATTAAAAATAAATACAAAAAATTAAAAAATATATATATGAAAATTAAAAAACATTACACGAAAAGAAAAACGCAACCGTCTTATTTCTTTTTTTATACGCATCAAAACAATTTTAGCGTTCATTTGATTTTCTATTCTTCCCGCCATTTGAAACAGATCAAAGTGAATATCGTAAATTTTTCAAGATTCTTCTTTTAAAAAAGTCTCAATCAAAGCACGCCTTTCTTGAATATCTTTGCATTCCTTTCATGTTTTAATTATATCACTTTAGCTTTGCTCGCTTTTCAATCAACACGAGTTGTGTTGATAATTACTTACATCTGAATATTATCCTCATCAACTTGTTTCATTACTTCAACTTTGATTTCCTCAAAGGTGTGTGAAGAAACATTTCATAAGATTTTTGTAGAGTATTGACAGAGAAAAGTTGTGTGAAAATTGGTTAAAATTGTGTCATATATACGTTGTTTAAAAATAGAATATTGGAATTAAAAAAAAGTTAAAAAATAGCCTTTTAGAAGCGGTGTCTTTTTGTCTTCTTTCACAATCACTCGGCCGATGTCGGCTCAACAAATGGCACGCGCACGCAGGGGAGGGTGGGTATCTTGGCTTGATGGTGGCGGCTCCAATGGAGGTGCCATGTGAGAATTGGCGTGCAAAATCGTCATGGTACCTTTGAGCTTTAACCAAAAAAAAAAAAAAAAAACGTCATCGTGGTTTGGCCAATTGCAGATGCACTCATTGTCCCTGTGAGGAACTTACAAGTGCACATATGGTCATTGGGAGAAGTTAAATTACTAAACTACCATTTGCATCTTCCTTTACACTTTGGTCTATGTGAAGGTAATTTAGTCATTTAATTTTGACTAAGGACCAAAAGTTAACCTATAAGTTCCCCACAGAGACAACGAGGGCACTTTCAAAAAGATAGGCACTGAACGTGCAATTTGGCCAAACCACAAGGTCAATCATTGCAATTTATCAAAAAAAAATGTATTTAACTTGTTAATTTTTTATTATTTTTATTTATTTTATTTATTATTATTTTTTTCTATTAGAACACAAAACTTTCAAATTTCGATTTTTGTTTGTATTTTGTGACCATTCCATAATAACGTTTTTTAACCATGTTAACCAGAAATATGAAAACTCCAATTTACACTCGCCACTTTTTTCTCTTTAAAAAAACAGAATTTCCCAATCAACCATTCAATTGTCTCATTTTAAATCTAATCACCATTTGTAAAATCTTCACCTTCTATCATCGCCTCTACATACACGGGTTTTCAAAATTCTCAACTTATATTAATTTAAACATTTCGTTACCATGCCTATATAAACAACCCCCAACACAAGTTTTATTTCACAACAAGAAGTAAAGGAAAAATAAATAATGGATATGCAAAATCAAAGAAACGTTGATGATGATCTCGAGGTTAGTAATCGATTTTTTTATGATCTTGTTTGTTGTTTGTAACGTGAATTAACACTTGTTCGTGTTTTCAACCCCAATCGAATTAATTCATATTGGGATGACGTGATTGTCATCTCAAGTGATGAAGAAGATGACGAAGATGACCAAGAAGAAGAAGAAACAACTCAACCTATCAATCTTGGTAGGAAACGAGTTTATTCTTTGGTAGATCAAAGTGAGAGTGACGAAGAATAAACTTTATGCTTGTCGTTTTTGTTAAAACATCTTGTTTTACATTGTTTTCAAACTATGTCGTGTTTATTTTGTTTCTTGTCCTATCAAAAATGAATGAATGAATGAATGAATTACTTTTTTGGTCAAAGAGTACATCGTCTATCAATGGGCTAGCGAGGTTAACTTTAGAGTTGAATCACAATACTCTACATCTTGACTCTTTTAAGAATGTTCATAGAATGAATCACAATGTGCAATAAAATAAAGTATATGTTAATCGTCCATGTCCAATCGAAATAAAGAATGTAAACGCCAGCATAGTCAATGCCATATGAAAAGTTTTGCATGGTAAAGAATGTATATTTTCTATGGCCAATCGTATTAAAGAACGTATATTTTCTAAAATAAAATAAATAATGAGCCCAATGTCAAACCTACAATATAAATATATACCTGTGAATAAACTTGCAAGCTAATTTTGGGTTTCCCAAAAGGGTTATAACGCACAGAATAAAATATTGCACTATATAATATTTTAGAGATCCTTTGTTTCTATCCACCATTAATAATATCTTAATTCTCCAAACTCCAAAGATTATTCCTTCACACCAAAACAAACATATAAATTATTGTAACTTGTTTCAAACAATGATAAATTTTATTATTTTTTATAAAAGAAAATTCATTCCCTTCTCAAAAAATCTAAAAACGAAAAAATAAGAAAAATTTTCTACAATTAAACGCGCTACCTCAGCTACTAATATGGGAATAAATCTAGGAAAACTTGGGTTCGATTCATAAGAAGTTAATTAAGTGTTATCTTGTAATATTTTCTCTTTGTACGTCTCTCTCTTCTATTTCTATGTATCCATTCTTTCTTCTTTTCTTATAATTCTCTTATTTTCCTCATTGATTTCTTTCCTTTTTTTCTCTTTCTTTAGTCTTTCCTCTACTTATAATTACGTTAAAGGTTATGTCATTAATCATTATAGAACATTATTTAACCTATTCAAAATCTTTCGTTAATAAGCGAAAACTATAAAACCCTTATCACAGCATTGTTCTTTTTTTTTAGATGGGAACGCAATTCCATATACCCAACCAAAATCACAAAACCCTAATCAAGATGATATTGAAGAACACCAAGAAGAAGAAACATTCACCTGTGAGATTTGCATCGAACCAATAACGCCTCCCAAACATAAAATTTAAGAATAGTAATAGATGTGTGCACCCGTTTTGCACGGATTGTATGATTAAGTACATTGAAGTGAAACTCGAAGATAATGTTTCTGATATCAAATGTCCTGCTACCACATGTGATCATTCTCTCGATCCCTTATCATGTCGCCCTAAAATCCCACACCAACTGTTTAATAAATGGTGTGATGTGTTATGTGAATCAACGGTGTTAGGGGTCAACAGGGTTTATTGCCCTAACAACGAGTGTTCGGTGTTGATATTGGATGAGTGTGGTAAAGGTAATGTAAAGAGGTGTGTGTGTCCTAATTGCAAGAAACCCTTTTGTTTTGAGTGTAAGGTAGCTTGGCATGCTGGTTATACATGTGAAGAGAGTGGCGTGACTAGAGATGAAAACGATGTCGCTTTTGGTGTTTTTGCCGAGAGAAAAGAGTGGCAAAGGTGTCCAGTGTGTAGGCATTGTGTTGAACGCCTTGAGGGATGCAACATTATAAGTTGCAGGTTTGTTATCCTTCCTCAATCAATCAACCTAACAAGAGTTAATTTCTTTACAATTCAACCTTGAAGGGTTTTTCTTTTCTTTTTCTTTTTTTTTTCTTTTTTTTAAAATTTTTATAATATTTTTTATCATCAATGTATAGTTTCTGCTGACATAATACTAGTATATCAATATTTGACTATTTGGGCTTCATAGCCAAACTATCTTATTTTTTGCTTAAACCAAGTATTAACTTGGCTATTAATTTGTTAATTGACATTTTACAACTAAACCATTGAGATCCCTACTTCAAAATTCAATTAAATGTATTGTTCTGCAAGACGCAATAAAAATTAGAAGAAACCAATAAGCAATTACACAAAGAACACAATAACTAACGTGGTTTAGGCGCTTAGATCCCTTGTATTGTTTAAGATTTTGATTTTATATCATCACAAATCACTAGTATTCTGAATTTGCAAGCATAACTTACTAAGTGTAAATATAACTTGAACTCATTTACATCTTTGCAGATGTGGCGTACAGTTTTGCTACACGTGTGGAGAAGAATTGCTAGCGTGCAAGTGCATCTCTACGTGTTGTTTATTTCTTGGGATTCATAATTATCTCGTATTCTTCTATTACTTTTCATTGGCATTTTCATTTTATGTCCTTACTTTCTTATAAAAAACTCGTAAAGTAATGATGAGCGGTTATTTTGTTATATCTATCCTTTAATCCTAACAACATTTGTTGATTATAAAATTTGTTCAAATGAAAATTTTGTATTTTGGATTAATTCCTTGTCCTACTATAAATGTGGAAGTAGTTCCTTTTCTTATTATGATGTTTAAGCTCCTAGTTGTGAGCTGATTTTGAAGTCCTAGAAGTACTTCACACCACCAAAAAGTGGTGTGTCGCATTTGCCTTAAGAGGCTCAAGTACTCGCATCACCAAAAGGTGGTGAGCAGCATTTTCTCAAATACTTTGCATCACCAAAAGATGGTGTGCGTGTTTTCCCAGATGGAGTCATCAAGAAAAAGATTGATCCAAGAGGGAAAAAATTAATGTTTATCTTTAAAGTTTAGGATAAATTGAATAGAAAGTTGCAACAATTTTGTAACACGAAACCAAGGTGTATTACAAAAGAAGCAAAGATTAAGGAGGTGCATAAAAAAGAAGGATCGGTCACTCGGAGTCTACAACAAGAGCATGAAGTTTGCAAGGCAAAATATTTATCTAAGTTTACATGAAGACCAGTCTTTTTTAACGGAACTAGGCATGCATTACTGGGAGATATGATTAATATGGAGTTTCGTTCATCTTTGGGTTGAATAATACAGGGATGATAACTTTAAAAAGCATCATATTTGTTTAAAAATACTCTTTTGGCTATTGAATAAATTTTTTTGCTTACTTGGGTGCTAAAGGGTGTGTTTGGTGAAACTAGCGATTAGCGTGTGATTAGGCTATGAAGCGATTAACGAGCAGTTTATTTATAAAAGTGTTTGGTAGAATAGTTGTGGCTATAATTTTATTGTGTAAAATAGCATAATGCTAAATGCTAAATGTTAAATGCTTATTCAAAGAGCATTTAGCGTTTAGCATTTTTTGCTTATAAATGCTAAGCGCTAATAATTCCAAACAAGCTTTTTCAAAACGCTAAATGCTAAATGCTAATTGCTCCATTTATGCTCGCTACCAAACACACCCAAAGATTCAATTTCTACATTTTGCCCTTAAACACACCCAAAGATTCAATTTCGACTAAGTCTTTGTGACATTTTGCCCTTAAAATTGTTAAAAATCCATGGGCAAAATGTCAAAAATACTCAAAAGACTGGTTGAAAGGTAGTACCTCAAAAGTCCGAATTTGAAAGTTTAGTACCAGTATAAGGAAAAAATTTGTTCAATACCCGTAAGAGTATTTTTGAATAAGTATGAGCTATGATTTTAAAGTTATTATCCCAATAATATACTGGTCTGCTTTTCTAAAGGCTTGTACCGATACTTCCCATGCTGATCATAACTTGTACGTACATCATGTTTTATTCATAGAATTGAACTGGTTTTTCAATTACCCCGGCCTTGTGAGGATCGAGGGCTGCAGAAACAGTACGTGTGCGAGTGAAGAGCAGTCATTTTAGCCCTATAACCTTGCAAACATAAATCCCACGAGATGAGCGACTTAACACGGATGAGCAACTTAACACGTTGGGCTAACTGTAAAGATTAGCATGTTTATCCAAACAGGTTTCAGTTTGTTTTTAACCCTTCGGCTTCTTATTAATTTCGAGAAAATAAATGTATTAATTAAGATGAAAAATTATCAATGAATATAGCAAGTATTTATTTGGAACAACATTCTGTACGCAGACAAAATAAATCATGGAAATTTGTTATAAAAAATAATCCGTGAGGATTATATCCTTATTCGTGTTTGGATAAGATATATTTAAAATACTTCCATTCTTTTTTTTTGAATGATAGAAAGTGAATATATATAAATATAAAAAAACTCTAACAAGATGCTAGAGGAAGTTTACAGCATGTCACAACAAGTTCTTACGAGCCAAAATTTCCATTCTATCGATCCACTATCATGCCGCTCCAATTTAACATATCAAATGTTTAATATGTGGCGTGACAAGTTATGTGAATCAATGGTGTTAAGGGTTGATAGGGTTTATGGCCCTAACAATGAGTGTTCGATGTTTGGAAGAGTGTTATAAGGTGTTGGATTATGGGAGTTGATTAGCATAAATCGACTAAGAGTGTGTGAGCCTATTGGGGGCACACACGTTAAACACGAGAGTACGCTATACGTTTAATACTTGAACTTGACCCGTCTTTTGACCCGTTAAGACTAGACCCGATTGAATTCAAAGACCAATCCCATTGACTGGTTATCAATAGGGGGTGTTTGGTTTTGCTTTAGGCTAGTAGAATTGTATGAGAATAAGGAATACAAGCTTACTTGGAGGACAAGTTTAAAGCCCAAGGGTGCTAGGTTTTGAGACTATATATACACCATCAATAGCTCATAAACCTCACGCCATATACTCTTAATTCTCAGCAATTATACACGATCGATCACCACAGTTTTCTAGTCGATTAGAACCCTAAAACCAATTAGCGTTTTGAAGTGAATCGCAAACCAAGAACCTTTGTCTTGCATCAAATAGATTCAAGTGTTTTAAGGTTTAGTTGTACCTGATTTTCTGAGTGTTTCCTGGTCGAATTTGAACTCAAGGGGATTAGTGGTTTTGTTCGTTGTTCTCGGGCCGAAAAGGAAGATAGATTACATCGGGTTAGTTATACCCGATATCGGACAGCAAAGGCTGTTGTGTTCTTGGGTCTGGTGGATATCGGACAACAAAGAAAAACGGGTTCTAGGATTTGTTTGGTTCGATAAGTTCAAGTTAATTATAAGGGTTGTTTGTTAAACGTGACGCGACTAGCTTTATCGGGTGTATTCGTGTTAAAATGTTTGTGTGAGCACTCGAGAGGTGATTGTGTTGATCACTTAGTTTCGTTGTTTGATAACTGCGGGTGACTACGAGGTTAGTTCTTCTTGTTTCCTTTTATATCCTATTATTTATTAATTACGTGTTAACTTGATTACATTAACTAGATCCATATTCCATTGCATACTCGTAGTGTTAATTGGTTAACTTGATTATAAAATCCCAACGGTGGCATCACGAGTCAACTCGTTTTTGTGATTATGGGTTACACGTTTTAATAAACACGCGAAAAACTGCATGAAATCTAATTAGTTATTTGTTTTATTTTGTTTTGACAACTATAATGCAATACTTGTCAATTATTAATAAAAATACCTAGACACAAACTAAAATTAAATTGTTAATTAGATACATGAAATTGCAATTATTAAAGGTTAATTGGTTTGCCATGTTTATTTTATGTGTATATTCCGCTATAAGACCCACTCAATTGCTTTTTGTGATGTATAGGACGATCTAGGTACATTGATAAAAACCTAGTGAGAGTCTTATGGTTCTCCTTTGGGGCGACTTGCGAGAACTCGGATCAATATGTGTTTGTTAATGTTTTGTTTATATGTTTGTGATTCTCTATGTGCATAATCGTTATATATTTTGACACCTAATTACATGCAATATGGAATACTACATATCGTAACCATAACATTAATAATGGTCTTAATTTACACGCCTAAATACCATGCTCATTGTGACTCGCTATTTGATTCGTGGAAAATTGTTTTGTAAAATTAAGTGACCTAAACTATTGAAACAAGTTTTCATGAAATTAAAAACTAGACACTATGGACACTTGGAAATTGGGATGTACGGCTCACCCACTAGAACAAACTATAAAGGGGTTTGAGGAGGTGCGCACAACACACCTCAAGGATTTCCGGTTATTGCCTCGTCGACCGGTCCTCCGCCTCCTGTGAGTTTGATTGAGCTACCGTGAACCATGATGATCACTACAGTGTCATTACTAAAAGTTTTTAAAATAAGTGTTACAAAATTGTTTTGCATGCTTCTTTGTACACGATTTTACCACATTTATGTGTATACCCTATGTGAAAATTTTAAGTCTATGCCAACCAACTAAGAACACGTGCATTTGGCTTGACCTCTTTGGTCATACCTTAGGGCTATTCCAACCCATGGTGTATATTGCTCATTGGTCAGACCTTTGGTGATATTTGCAAGTTCTTACTTGGTCGACTTATTTCGAGTATGCTTGGTCAGACCTCGGACCCGAGGCATAAGATGAGACTAAACATTGAAATTATTACTTGTTTACTAATGCCTTGATCACTCGAATAAACTCTAAGAGTTGCATTGTGCAATTAACGCTGTCGCTACCACTTGCCCTACTTGTTTACAAATTGGTCGACATTTGGTAATAAGTGGGAGGTCAAGTTGTATCTTAGTCTTATTAGTAATTAATCGGTAGTTAATTCTTTTAAGAAGTTAATTATCGAAATACTAATTACTTGAACTTTTCTAAATTGTAGATGACTACCTCGACCGGAAACAATTCGGTACTCATGAGTTTCTTTGAGAAACAAAACTTATCGACCTAACTTCATTGACCGGTATCGCTTGACTTCTCATTATCCTGTGATCCGAAGATAAAAAAATATATTTGGAGCATCCCATTCCTGCTGCACCTGTTGCAACTCCTGGCCACCTTGTCCCTCCCGAGGCTCTTACAGCTCACACTGCTTGGGTTAAGGGGTCAAAGGACATAACTGCCTTCATGCTCATGACCATGGAGTTATAGATCCAACGAAATCTAACTCATCTTGGTTCTTATGACATGCTTCAGGAGTTGAAGTCCATGTTTGCCCAACAAGCAGAACATGAACTTTTTCAAACGCGAGAATTTCACGCTGCAAGCAAGAAAAAGGTCAATCAGTTAGCTCATATGTTCTCAAGATGAAGAGCTATATTGACAATTTGGAACGCCTCGATCACCCCACTCGAACTATAGAGTCGGTTTGATCTTAATTGGACTCTAAAGAGTATGTCTCGTTTGTGTAGAACTTTAATATGCACAATACGGGAATATGTAAATGAGTTACATGCTATGCTTAAACAACATGAGCAGACGTTACAAAGAAGGATGTTGCACTGTACTACATAATATATGTGCGAAAGGTCCAAAAACCAAAAGAATAAATCATTTAAGGTCATTAAGGGAATCAAGGGAAGGGCAGTATAAGTTGGCTTATGCTCCCGAGCATAAACCACTTTATGCCCCCAAGTCCAAGAATCCTCCACCACCCAAGAAGGATAATCCTGCTAGGATGCGACCTACCACCAATGTCGTGAAGTAGGTCATTGGAGAAGAAATTGTCCGTGTATTTCGCGAGTTGATGAAAAGAAGAAGCGATCTCTTAGCCTAGCTCTTCGTATTTTCACTATAGAACTTGACTCTTTTCCTAGTACATCCTTAGTATATTACAGTGTTTTGGTACTCACATCCGTAATACTACTCGTGGTCTCGGGAAGTAGGAAGTCGCCGAGCTTTAAGTCCGATGTGGGCAATGGTCAATGGGAAGCGATTGAAGCTATTGGTGTTATTCATTTATGTCTCCTAGTGTATTAGTGATTGTTTTGAACAATTGTCATTATGCTCCTCTATTACAAGAGGAATTATTTCGCTTCTTGTTTGTATGACGATGGTTTTGTTAATCGTTTTGAATCAAATAATACAATTTCGCTTAGAAATAACGTTGTTTATTTTATCGCTACCACACGGGATGGTATTTATGAAATTGATATGTCTTGTTCTAATACAAATAGTAGTTCTATGTTTGTCGTTAGCAATAAAAGAGCCAATCCGCCTTGGACTCTACTCCTTGTGGCACTCGCTGCCTTGGACACATTAGCAAGAAACGCACGGAGAAGTTGCAACATGATGGACTTCTCAACTCAACCGACATTAAGTCATTTGAAAAGTGTGTTTCATGCATGTCCGTAAGATGGCAAGGAAACCCTATTCACAACAAGTGGAAAGGGCTAACGATCTACTTGGACTAATACACACGGATGTATGGCCCATTTAGAATTGTGTCAAGACAAGAGCAATTTACTTCACTTTTATCGACGACTATAGTCGGTATGGTTATGTTTACTTGTTGAAACATAAACATGAAGTGTTTGAAACATTTAAGGTATTTAAAAGTGTAGAAAAATTTAAAGTCTGGGTTGTGAGGCACTTGTTAAGCGTGATACATTTACCAAACCCGACAAACTTGAACCCGTGATCTATTATGTATTTTCGTGAGAATACCCAAAGGAAACAATGGGATATTCTTTCACCTTCCATCGTAGAACAAAGTTATTGTTGCTCGAAATGTCGAGTTCTTTCGAGAATAATCTCTTGGATTAAGAAGCGAGAGTCTAGAAGATCTTGAAATTATTCAAGATAAAGATACAAATCCTTCTATAGACACTAGCTTACATCATGATGAGGATGATCAAGAAATTGATGAACCTCAAAGTGATATCATTCCAATTCAGAAGTCCGCTAGGACACGCCATGCTCCGATCGAATGCGATTATACATCATGCCGAGGAACATGAGTTAGGGGATCTCGTGAACCCAATAACTATAAAGTCGCATCGTGGATCCCGAATCCAAGAAATGGCTTGATGCGATGAATGTGGAAATGAAACCATGAAAGACAATGACGCCGGGTTTTAGTCGAGCTTCCTCTTAATCAGAAACAGGTAGCAAGTGGCTTTTCAAAAAGAAACCGCATAGATGGTAAAGTATACACCTTTAAAGCTCGCCTCATAGCAAAGGGCTTCACTCAAACCTATGGGATTGATTATGAAGAGACCTTTTCTCATGTTTCGTACATTAGAGCTATAAGGACTTATAGCCATAGTCGCTCTATGATTATGAGATTTGGCAAATGGATGTCAAAATCGGCCTCAATGAACATCTTTACGAAGAGGTCTATATGGAGCAACCCGAGGGTTTTGTTGATCCTAAATATCCTAACCGAGTATTCAAGCTCGCTGCCCATTTATGGACTTAAGCAAGCATCTAGGCAATGGAATAAACGCTTTGATGATGAGATTAAGAAATTCGGTTTCGCCAAAATCAAGATGAGCCATGTATATTAGAAAGTTAGTGGAGTTATGTCACTTTCCTAATTCTATATGTTGATGATATATTGCTCATGGAAAACAACATTCCAATGTTACAAGATGTAAAATCCTATCTTGGAAGATGTTTTGCCATGAAAGATTTAGGAGGAGCGATATGTTCTTGGAATCAAGATCATGATATAGATCTAAACGATTAATTGGTTTATGTCAAAGTGCTTACATTGAGAAAATCTTGAAGATATTTTACATGGAGAATTCCAAACGAAGCTATCCCAATGCAAGAAGAGCCTAAGTTATAAGTCACAAGGTGTCGAGACACTCACGATAAAGAGCGCATGCAAAGAGTTCCTTATGCTTCGCTATAGGGTCTATTATGTATGTCATGAGATGTACTCGTCTCGATGTTGCGCTCGCCGTAACGTGACATGTCGATTTCAACATAATCCGTGTGAACTTCATCGGATCTGCAGCTTAAGAATATTCTAAGTATTTGCGAAATACTAAGGATATGTTTCGTTTCATCGGGGTGCAAACGAGAGCTCGTGGTTTTTGCTACAATCGATGTTGGATATCCGATGATGTTGATGACTTAAAATCTCGCATCGGATATGTATTCGCTTTTAAATGGAGGTGATGTTGACTGAAAAGCACAAAGTAAAGTATTTTTGCTACTTCATCTATGTGTCGAGTATATAGTTGTTTGTGATGCATCTAAAGAGGTCGTATGGATTTGTAAATTCACTTCGGGCTTGCATTGTTCCCACAATCAAGAACCCATAACTCAGAGTCATATTTCTCAAAGATATCAATCAAATATCCGAGATATCCTTGCGGATCTATGAATGAGAATTCTATCATCTCGAGGTCTATCATTAATATGTTTAACCTCATCATGATATTCACTAGTGTGTTTTAGAAGATTATGTATTTTATAATTTTATCTCTTCAAGATATATAAAAGCTTCCACTTGCTTTTTGTAATTTAGAGACTATCTATAAATACTTAACAAGTAGAGCAACACTAAATTGTTCTCCTTTTGGGACATTACAAAACACATTGACAATTCTTGACTCTAGTTTGTTGATAACCTACTCATAAGCAGCTTAACAAATTCAACTTCATTTTAAGACTTAATGTGATTTATCACATTCCATAATATAATTGTTGGTCCAAAGAAGTGAGTAAATCTTGATAAATGAAGAACAAATTCATTAATATATAATGAACAATAATTACAAGATTACTCAATACCCACTTGACTATATGATAACATCTTCGCCTTCTTCAAGGGGATACTTTCGCATATTATCCCCATTGAATGATTAAATAATCTCTCATTGATCCAAGCTATGCTTGAGATTCAATGAGAGGATGATCCTATCAACCAATACTAAGTATTATGTGTTTGTTTAGGATGCATACTTTCTATTACAAACTACACACACACACACACATATATATATATATATATATATATATATATATATATATATATATATATATATATATATATATATATATATATATATATATATATATATATATATATATATATATATATATATATAGGTAAATACAAAGACACTATGTGGTGGTCAGTGAGATGTCGCCCATCATGTAGTCCATCTTCATCTTCCTATTTTGAAAAGCACCAACCATTCTTTCAAAGCACCATAACAATATTCCCACTTTATGGTAATTTCTTATAATTTGTCCGACTTCTTTGAAAGTTCCTCCCATATTTTTTAGTCCTGCTTGTAGAGATATTGCTGTGGTCAACGAGACATTTGTCAATTTTCATGACACTAGTGTTGTTTTAGCTCATATATTTTACCACCGACACCGCATCGCAGTAAAGAGCTATAAACAACACTCCACCGATTTCTTTATCGCTGAGTCAATCACTATTTATTTAGTGAGTTAGGCTATTGTATTTTCAAATCCTTGTTAAAGGTGATTGGGTCAATTTTTGACCCACCAATAATGGTGTCTTATTAATCTTCTAGGTTGGAGTCTTATTGAGTGTATACAATCCATACTCAATCTTCTAAACTTGATAACTTTTGGAAGAAATTCTCCTAGCTGGTCATACCATTAACTTGTGGTATTTTATTAGAATTAATACTCTTTGGCTTATCTATTTACCAACTTAGTCAAACTGAATAGTATAATAGAATTTCTAAGCCAATTGCATGCTTTAAAACACAAGTACTATATGACCAAGTCAACGACTTCATGTCAATGTCTCAACAAGAAAACATAAACTGTTATAATCCCAATATACGTTATAAATCATTGATTAATCTTCAATGATTTCATGTATATTTCTTAATAAGAAGACATACCAAGTTAACATCTTACTTTATATTATTATAAGTCTTGTAACAATTAAAAGACTTCATGTTCATGTCTCAACAAGAAGGTATAAACATATATAACTAAAGTAATCATGAACACCACATCTTGGTTTCAATAGTAATTTCAAGTTAATTGATTACTTCATTTATTTATGTCATTCAAAAAATACATAAATATTCAAACTGAAGTAGTATTAGATTACTTCATTTATTCATATCATTACAAGAATACATAAATATTTAAATTGAAGTAGTCTTTATTATCATCTTGACACATGTTCTATATAAGTCAATCTTACACTTTAAGTGTAGAGAATCGTTTAATCATATTGCTATGTATTGTACCTTGCACACAATAAACATTTATCCCACTCAGGCATGGAACAACATCATGTAGCGTACAAACAACACGACATATATGTTTGTTTATGCAATATGATAGTGTCATATATATTAGCATTACAAGTAGATGAAGAACCACTTTAATTAACAAGGAAACGCCATGACTATCCTTGAAAATATAAGTGTCTATAAGTTTGAAAGTAATGTATTATCTCGAGACAATCGAGAAATAACTGGTTACTACCAAGGTGATAAAGCTTGTAGCTCCCACTAAATTACACAACATTACAATAATGCCTTATTCAAGAATACAAGACAATGCTCCCAATCGGATTTGACAACATTGTAAGTGTTTCATAACCAAATGAAAACAAATAGCGCATATTTACTTTCCTACACTTTTGAAAGTCCACACGTAACAATTACTTAGGTACTAAAAGAGTATATTCTACTATGTAGATGAGGACTATCCATCAATGAGATTAACTTGAAAAATCAAGGCAATTTCTTCCTTAATATGCCTACCATTCCACTAGGATATCTAGCACCTCTAAAGGGTTAAAGCAAAACAAATTATGCTAGTTTGCCTTTTCCATTTTTATGTAATTAGTCCAACTTCTAATTTAATAATTCATAAAATGTCATTCGCTCCATAAGAATTCAACACTTAGTGTGAGAGGAAATCAGATGAATACATAATGAAACTTTCTCAATTAATACACGAACATACTTATTTTATTCTACACACGTATACTTTCAATACTTAACATATCGATATCGACAATTAATTTTTAAAGTTACAGCATTATCCTCGTCGTTATGCTATCTTTCATCGTTAGTCCTTTGACATTTTTACCTGTGTTACAAGATGGTCTCGGTTTACTTTTGACTTTCGCCATTAGTCTTTGACTTTCATCTTTAATATACGCTTATATATGTTTATACACATTTTATATATGTTTTATACACGCTACACTCTTTACACACGCTTACACGCTTACATTTTTACACACGCTTACATATGCCTTTTACACGCTATTATCATTATTTAATATACGCTTACACGTTTTTCACGCTATTTATTATAGCGCACACGCTTTATACACATGTTTTATAAAACGTATATAAAATGTATATAAAAACGATATAAAAACGTATATAAAAACGCAAAAACGATATAAAATGTGTAAAACGCGTATAAAATGTATATAAAAACGATATAAATGTAGATAAAAACGATATAAAAGTTGTAAAACGTATATAAATGTAAAACGTAAAAGACGATATAAAAATGTGTGTAAAACGTAAAAAGTGTATAAAACTAAAAACATGCATAAAAACGTAAAAAGTGTATAAAAGCGTATAAAAATATGCATATAAATGTATATAAAATGTGTATAAAACATATATAAAAACGATATTAAAAAGATGAAAGTCAAAGGACTAACGCGAAAGTCAAAGTAAACCACATGTGACCATTATCAGAACTTTTTATCTTAAAAATGTCAAAGGACTAACGGTGAAAGTCAACACAAACGATGTGGACCATTATCAGAACTTTTCAAAGTGGTAACCTCGTCAACATTACGATATTGGTAAGTATTTGAAAGTATATTACGATGTAGATAATAAAATAAGTATGTTACGATATTAGGTTAATTTGAGAAAGTTTGTTACTTATATTCACCTTCACCCACTCTAATATTCCCATTATAAATTTCTCAATACTAAAAAGGATAGGATTGAGTCTCTTTCTTTTATGGAAAGTAGAATCATTTATCTTTTTAGTAAATTTTTCTCGATCATACATTTGTTTAAAAGCATAACTAGATTAATTTACTAAGGAAAGACTAAACCACATTTACGGTTTATTGTTGCATTAATACATTTAAAAGAATTTACAAAATTCAATTTTAGTATTGATAATTAAATCTTTAAAAATTTAAATACCCATTGGTTAATATTCATATAAACCATAAAATTTTCTTAAAGCTAGGATCCAAATTAAGACATTACATCGCTTGATCTACTAGTAATGATAGTACTTAATAAGGTACGTGTCAACAACAATTGCCAAACCATTTGCAATTCTTAGATCATTATGGGACTTCCTAGTTGCCAAACTATTTGCAATGTAAGCTTGTTTCATCCCATCTAATGCCTTGGGTTAACCGGATCTCACCATCTAACTCAATTAAATTGTCCAATTTAAAAATCAGAATTTATTCCACCACGCTCACGCAACGGAAATTTACTTTGGAATTACAACTAGCTATGTCTCACGTAACGAAATGGAAATTGCAAGTGTTTCTTTAATTGGATGGCATAAACTTAAATTGTTCAAGGGTACATTTTATTTGACGTGTAATCAAATATGTACGGTTAAGCATGCATACATCTTCATACCATACCTTTTAATAAAAAAAAACTTTACTCATTTAGTTCTTTTATTATGGTGTATGTCTTATTTATGTCTCATTCCCCGTGAACATACATTTATGACTATCACACCTTTAAAATCTACGATTCAACGTGATTTTAAGAATAAAGTAAAAGCTTTTAATATTGATATTATTCTATCAAAAGTCATCGGTAGCTCCATTTGACGCACAAAAGCGGTCAGTGGGTTTATTAAAACCTTCTTCTTTAATGATAAACCCTTCTTATACCTCTCTTATAGTTTGTCACAATGGGTGAGTCGATTTAGACTAATGAAACAATTGGTCTAAAGAATTTGAGTAAATCTTGATATAATAAAGAACAAATTCATTAATAAAATAATAATAATGAATAATAAAAATACAATATTACTCAATACCCACTTGACTACATGATAACATCTTCACTTCTTCTGCGGGATAATCATGTAAACTATCCCCATTGAATGATTAAATAAACTCTCATTGATCCAAGTTGTTTATGATTCAATGAGAGCATGATCCTATCAACTAATACTAAGTATTATTTTGTTTTTTAGATGCATGTTATCTCTATTACAAACTAGACATATATATAGGAACAAAATACAAAGACATGCGATGATGGTGAGATGTCATGCATCATGTGGTCCCTCTTCATCTTCCTCTTTGGAAAAGCACCAACCATCCTTTTCAAGGTGTCATCATAATATTCCTACTTCTATGGTAAATTCGTACTTTGTCTCGACTTCTTTTGGAAGTTCTCGCCATATCTTTCACCGCTTGTAGAGATAACGTCAGGTCATCGAGACATTTGTCAAATCTCGATAACGGTGTTGTTTGTAACTCATATATTTTACTCACCGACACCGCATCAAGAAGTAAAGAGCTTTAAACAACTCTCACCGATTTCTTTATCGAGAGTCACCACTATTATTTGTGAGTTACTCTATTTTATTTTCAAATCCATGTTAAAGGTGATTGGGTCAATTTTGACCCAATGCCTCCCTATTTGAATATACAAATAGCCTAAGGTGATTGGTAGAAAGTGTAGGATCGAGGGTTCAGCTTTAAGGGCGAGGTTCAGACCTAGGTTCAGTCAGATAATCCTTTAGGTCTCAAGTGACTGTTCAAGCTGACCTATTTCAAAGGGAAGGGTTCATCGCTAAGGTTCGCCTTCGCTACTAGTTTAGTAACTAGGATTCAGCTGGTTACAATTCAAGGGTTCAAGGAGTGGGTTCAAAGTTGATCGGGTTTCGTCTGACTTGGTTCATGGGTTCGATTTAGAGCCCGATAATGCCACTCACTCACCGAGTTGTATTTTTACATCACAAAATATACTTCCAAACCCATACCACCCGATCATCAACCTCCTTGATACAATATTCATTTCCATTTTCCGAGTTAGTTAACACAATCGATTTAGCCTCGAAAACCATATTGACACTCCCCAATTTGCAAAAGCTCACCGCTTGATATCAAGATTCCAAAACACACCGACTTAAACCGGTCTTCATTTCTTTCTTTTCGAAACCCATTCATACCCTTAGATTTTGTGTCACACCCTTATAATCCCAACACCGATATGTATTTATCGAAATTTATCGCCCCTTTATTATTAATCGAACAAACCCAACTTACTTAATTCACCATCGATGCTATTGGTAATTCAAAGACCATCGCTCATCACGCACTGCTTTCCATTTTTTCTCATCGTGGACCTGCTTTATGCTTAGCCCAAAACAATAAGCAAAATCATGATTGAATTCCAACCTTTCTACTCCTTGATACGCCTCCGTGACCCTCGATGATCAATGTCAACAACCCGATAGCAATCAAGATCACACATTGAGTCTTTGACTCAATCTTGATGCACCCATATCCTTTTCATCTTCTTTGAAGACAAATATCACAAATAATAATAACCAACCACAACACCACATTTGATCTTTATCACAAAACTCCTCGGTGTTTCAATAACATCACCAAAGATAAGACTCGACATTGCTTAACCTCCCTAACACTATCTTAGTTCGTAATCAATGTCCTTCTTACTATCGCCATTGACTCTACCGAATCCTTCACCCTTACATCGCTCTAGTTAGGCTAAGCCCAATGAAATATGACGAACACACCTCAGCTTTACAACCCATCCTCGTGCTCTAAACTCACAACATGTACTCTTCATCACACCATGATTTTTTCAACCAACACACCCCCGATTCCATAGGTTTTGGTATCACGACCCACAAACAATTCATCAAGACTAACTTAAATCTCTTGACACTTATAGTCCCAAATACCGATCCTAATTAAAGGATTCAGATTACAACTCTATTTCCTAAAATCCGAATCTTGTTCAACCTTTTTTCGACACCCACTTTTAACCAAGTTGTAATATCCATACCATCATCTTAGTTCATGATGTTGGATTGGGCCATGGCCCCACAATGCTTCCTGCTAAGGCTTGGGGTTAATGATGGTTTTCATATGAAGTGGATTGATTAGATCGGGAGTTTTATAAACTTTTGTGTGATTTGTTTCGGGTTTGATTTTGGTGGTTATGATTAAGGTTTTGGTTGATAACCACTACCGCCACTGTGGATGTTTTACTTGCCGTCTGTGGTGGGGTTCGGGAGCATATGTGTTTTAGTAACAAATAAATGTCTCTCTCCTCAAAAATTGCTACGACAAGAGTGCATTTTGAAGATCTCACATTTATTTTAGACTTTGAAGAATGTTATCAATGACCTCATGAAACGGATCCGGATTTAGACAAAATCCTCCCACTATGATATCACTTGTTGGTACAAAGAATTTGAGTAAATCTTGATATAATAAAGAACAAATTCATTAATAATGATGAACAATAAATACAAGATTACTCAATACCCACTTGACTACATGATAACATCTTGACTTCTTCAAGAGGATAATTGCGAGAAACTATCCCCATTGAATGACAAATAAAATCTCATTGATTCAAGCCATGCTTGTGATTCAATGAGAGGATGATCCTATCAACTAATAATAAGTATTATTTTGTTTGTTTAGATGCATGCTATCTCTATTACAAACTAGACATATATATAGGAACAAAATACAAAGACATGTGATGATGGTGAGATGTCATGCACCATGTGGTCCTCTTCATCTTCCTCTTCCGAAAAGCACCAACAATCCTTTTGAAGGTGTCATCACAATATTCACACTTCTATGGTAAATTCTTGTACTTTGTCGACTTCTCTTTGGAAGTTCCCTACCATATTTTTAGTTTGTTTGTAGAGATAGCGTCTTCGTGGTCATTGAGACATTTGTCAAATCTCGGTGATACTGGTGTTGTTTGTAACTCATATATTTTACTCACTAACACCGCATCAAGAATTAAAGAGCTTTAAACAACACTCACCGATTTCTTTATCATGAGTCACTCACTATTTATTTAGTGAGTTAGTCTATTTTATTTTCAAATCCTTGTTAAGGTGATTGGGTCAATTTTGACCCAACAGAAACAAATAATACCAATAGAATAAAAGTTGAGAACTTTATTGTTAAACACATTATAAATCATTAACTCTTGCAAATCTCGACGAGAATACATTTAATGCATAACGGTATGTAAGGCCAACCCTTGTGTCACATAAGATTTCAAGCTTAATAATTTATAATAAATCAAATTTCACCATTGATTAGCCCGAATTATTTTCTCTTCTAAAAAACACCCTTTGCTTGTTACTTGTCAAACATTAATAACGCAAATAAGAAAAATAACCAACTAATACAATTACCATGTGAAATTTAAATCAGCTAACATGTATATTATTAACTAAGGCTCCCACTTGTTTTTGCTCTAATGGTACAAGTGGACCACATACATCGACGAATCGATTACGTAAACCCCACGTTAACAATATACAATAACCACATAAGTTGATAAATAAAACGATACATATGGGTCATTCCCAATTTTATAATTAATTAAATATTAGCCAATTAACGTGTCATGCAATTAATTACTAATAAACCCTAATTAATTAACACATATCACATAATAAAACATGTGTAACCACTTAACAATTAACGCACAAATATCAAGATTTATGTAACCATGACAAAACATGCATGTTATTGTCATGGCTCACATATAATCACATATACACATATTAACAATTAATATAACAAGATAAGAAGATCGATTTCCAACAACATAAATTCAATTATTCGTTAACTAAACACATAAAAACATTGCATGCAACCTAGGGTTTCTACTATTTTTAAAACCTACATCTTTTAATAATAGCAGTGTTGTAAAAAGTGGCTTACGCGGCCGCCTAGGCGCTAGTCGGCCCTCCTCTGCTCCGATTTGCAGCAAATCGGCCAAATTAGGCGTTTTGGTCAAAAGGCGATCAACAAACCGCCTAGGCGGGACAAATCGGCCTAGGCGGCGGGTCGGTCAATGACGGTCAATGCCGGTTTAACATCAGATCTAGGGTTGAAGAAGGTGAAAGGGAGAGTAAAGTGGGAAGTGGAGGCTATGCGTTTAATGTTGTGTAACCCTAACCCTACTAATATATGATTTATTGACCCATTAAAAAACACATACAATAGGCCCAACAACTAAGTGAGTGGGATTTAATAAAAATAGACCAAATGTTTATCAAAATCACATATAATGTAAATTTTACAACACACACAAAAAATATATAATTAAAAATAATAAAAACATTAATAAAATTATTAAAAAAAGTATATAAATTATGTATATTTTATACGAAATACATATAATTTAAAATTTTGTATATATAAAAGCTCAATCCGCCTAGGCGGTCTAGGCGCTAGGCGGTGGTCGACCACTCGACTAACGCCTAGCGTTTATGCAACCTTGAATAGGTCGTACGACAAAAAAATATATATAAAAAAGTTAGGGTTACAAAAAATAAATCCTAGAAAACCTTGTAAACATACAAACAATCATTCAAGATTCGTTATTTATGCGTTTAAGTAATTAACCATATTAACGGCTCGTGATGCTACTGTTGAAATTTAAGTATCATGACCATCATATAAATAAACATAAATCACAAAGCACGCAACGGAAGACTAGATCAAATATGTGTAATTAATTAACTTAAACATAAAGAAAACGTACTTTGTCGCCTTCTATTGCAATTAGGGTTTATAGAAAATCCCAATCAATAATAAACCCTAATTAGGGTTTATACTAATTCGATTTATACTAAAATCGATCCACCATTAATTAAACCCAAAAGGATTTAAACCACGATCTTGTCACACGTATTGTTAGCGATTCAATGAGAATGCTAGTTTCTTGATCTTAATAACTAACCAAATTTGTTTTGATCAAAACCAAACCGAGTACCCCATGGAATAGTGTAGTCGATCGGGTAGGACATAAGAGAAGGAGAAGAAGAGAAGTTTGACAAGCTATGGAGACCAAGGATTTATCAACTAATGATACAAGGGTTTGTACATATAGTTGAAGTAACTTGGAGTCCAAGCAACACAAGGAATCCCAAAAGGATCCTTGGCCGATCGGTTTTACAAATACTAATCCAGATTTAATATAAATAAGTCCACTAACAATATTGATTGACATATGTATGACAATTATAAGCTCGTGTTCAAAGTACATGTGTCACAATTTAATTTCACACACTGGTTGCGTATAACTATTGTAGGAAAAATTCTCAAGTGTTTGAGCATTATCATCGTTCTTATCCGAACATTATTTGTTTAAAAAATTAGGTAATTCTTATACACGTATTTATCAATATTAAAGAACAAATTGAATAAACATATAATACAAAATGAAAAAAAGAACCATAGGGAAAAAAATAGTTAAGAAGGAAAAGTTATAAGACATTAGAGGCACTAAAACACTTACTTCACATCTAGTTGGGTAAGAAGTTTTAACCTTTGATCGCGTCTAAATGAGGAAAAGAAAAACGCTCTTATAAAGCCAAGTATATGAGCGCGTCTAAACGAATCAAATCAAAAGACTATTAAAGATCCTTTTTTTGAAAAACAAACACTAGCTTAGTCATTCCTCCCAATGTTTTAAACCCTAGTTTTTCTATCGACTCGGTTTAGTCGTTTGTTCAATGGCTCAAAAGGTTGAACCACGGTCGAACCTAGTTCTATACGTATGTATATTTTATTCTATATTTAATATGTAGTGTTCTATGATCGTATGATTTATCCGATTTTATTCTTATATTTGATTAAACCGATTAAAAAGATAAAGACTCTACCGATAAACTTTGTTTTTAAGTTCATATCAATAATAACATAACAACATTCAACTTATGATTTTAAGTTATAACAATCTATATAAAACTATATTAGTTGATGTTTCTAAGATACTTTATAACTCTAATTTACAAAAAAAATAATTAACATTAATTCTCACCACTTCAACTTGTCTTGTAAACTTAGCAAGATTGTTTGGAAAAAAAAGTTTTGTTAAATTTTTTGATAAAAAAAGAGATGACTCGGCCGAATTTATCAAACCGAGTCAACTCGGGTCAACGAAAAACCGGTGGTTAAATCCGGTTCTCAAATAAAAAAAACCCGATCACATCCTGTCCGGTCTTCGAGCCGATTTTTGGTTCAACCGGTTGAACCAATGGCCAACCGGTTTTAAAACATTTTTCCTCCTGATCTCTTTTAGAACTTAGAAGATCCTAGAACAATAAAAAGTTGAAAGTGAATATCTTACAAAACTCAAAGGGCTGTTAACGTAACTCACTGAAACACATTCCTATGCGCGTTGACTAAAATGTCGCCCTAAATCTTCATATATGTTCGCCGTCTTAACCACTCAACTCAACTCAACTCAACTCAACTGCGTGTTTTTGTGTTTTCTTGTTTCAAATCTTACAGGTTACTTTTTCTTATTATTATTTTTGTCTTTCTTAAATGATTATATTGGATCTGTTTGGTTTACTTTAGCAATGATTAGAAATAGCAAAGTCATAGTATTATAAATTTTAGTCTTAGGGTTTATAGTAAAGGCTGTTTGGTATTGATTATTAATTTGTAAAAATGCAAGATTTTAAAACTGCTTATTAGAATCTGCTTATTTTGCCCATAAGTAAGCCTAAGTAGCTGGAAAAAGCAAATCCAAACACCCCTTAATCTTATTTGCTCGCGATAACTTTCAGTATGTAAAACTATAATAGGCAACTTGCATTGTTAGTACAGCCTTATATTTTGTCTCCAAGTTTATTGTTTGTTGATGCAATTTTGTTGTTGTTGTTGTAGAGTGAATCTAAATGGGTGGAAGAAGCTACTCTCCTTCGCCTCCTCCAAGGGGTGGCCATGGAAGAAGGGGAAGGAGTCCTAGTCCTAGGGGTCGCTATGGTGGAGGAGGAGGAGGAGGCGGTGGTGGTGGTGGGCGTGGTCGTGATCGTGATAGGGATCTGCCGACCAGTCTGCTAGTTCGTAATCTCCGTCATGACTGCCGGTTTGTTCTCACTAATCCACTTCATTTGCTTTCATGATTTTGTGATGGTTTATGTTTGTGACTTAATTTGGTTTATGATTTCAATACATTACAATTTGTGGCCTTTTACTTTTACAATCCCTGTTGTTACCTTGTGTCGCGGGCTATGTAAAATGGATATTTAATCCTTATATCTTTGAATGTACAATATTGTCATTATTGACATGTGAAATAGTTTTGTATATCTTTGAAATTTGTAATGGGTTTGAAGCTGGCTTGTTTTCTAATTACAAATTGTTGTTTGTAGGCCTGAAGACCTCCGAAGGCCATTTGGACAATTTGGTCCCCTAAAGGACATCTATTTGCCAAGGGATTATTACAGCGGGTGAGCTTGTGTACCCTTCACAGTCATAATCTTTATTTTATTGTCTGTTAGGTACACACAATTTTATTTTTATTTTTTTCATATAATATTTGGAGACGAGGCAACAATCTGCTGTGCCGCTTTACTCACTAAAACCCTTAAATCTATTAGTTGATATAGCCTAGTATTCAGCACTCTATTGTCTTCATTCCGAAAATATTAAAAAATTATTTCTAATTTTCATAATGCTGGCTTACCTTTACGATATGATTCAGTAAATTTATCATACCGTGTTATTATGTCCCCAATTGGTTTTTAAATGGTTGAGATTCAACAGTGAAATGTGGTAGATCAATCGAGTATTAAGAGTAAGAGCAATCAAGTAATAAGAGCAATCAAGTAATAAGAGATTAAGAGTTTTGTTCAAGAGTAGTTTGAAGATGAGAAGGAAATTGATGTCGAGATTTTTCAAGTCTTGAAGAATTTCAAGTCATATTAATATTCAGATTCGAAGGTCAGCAGCTACGAGCTTGCTTTATCTGCTTTGACAGACCACCTTACAAATTACTACAAGTTCTTTGTTTATATAACTTTACTATGACGGGCTGCTTGAAAATCTTGCAGCGCTTAAACGGTACTTGATTAATGCTTTCTGAAATTTTCCAAATGATTTTTGATAAATCAAGCGAAGATCACTACTTTTGAGATTTACAAACAGCCCAATATCTGGGTTAAAATCTACTTTTTAATTAACTATGTGTTATTTGCAGGGAGCCAAGAGGGTTTGGGTTTGTTCAGTTTCTAGACCCTGCTGATGCTGCTGAAGCAAAATATCAGATGGATGGTCAGGTTCTTCAGGGCCGACAGCTGACTGTTGTCTTTGCAGAGGAGAACCGTAAAAGCCAACTGACATGCGAACAAGGAACGCAGGTAAAACTACTCACTTTTGAATTAGTCTTTTCAAATTTGACATGCGAATCAGGTAATGTGAGTGTTTTACAAGGAAAGGTTATAGGAATATCATATGTAGAGCTGTTATATGGGCTTCACATTTTGGTCGGGTGTTTGGGTTACAGAAAAATTTAGATTTGTGTGGGTTTTACTGTAACAAACAAAGCATGTTATGCTAGCAGCAACTGCTAGCAGAGCTACGGCTTAATTTGCCAAACATAGCCTTGAGTTCATTGTCAAAAACTGATTATTGTGTGACTAACAAAATGATAATCTGCTACTCGCAAAGTGATAATCAGAATCAGATAATTCAGATGTCTTCATATAATTGCTCAAAAGTTGGTAACTGAGGTATGGAAATGTAATACGAGGATAATCAGCTTGCAAATGCAATATTAGTTAACCCCCTTTGTATTGCGTAAAAGTTTACTTATCTGATGCATTGAATATGCTATTGGATGCAGAGGTGGCAGGTTTAATGATCGCAGGAGGTCCCCACCACGTTATTCGCGCTCACCCCCTCCACGCTACTCTCGGTCTCCTCCTCCACGCTATGCTCGATCACGATCCAATAGCCGTGAGTACTCTCCTCCCCCAAAGAGAAAGCAACATGTCAGGTATGTTTTACAACTAACTTTTATCATGTACCGAATGCTATTCTTTGATTTTTTGATGTATTTAAGCTTGTTTTACTATATACTTCATTTTCCTGTTTTTATAGGTCTATTTCACCTGGAGAAAAGAGGCATAGTCGAGAAAGGTCATACTCACGATCACCTCCTCCTGCTAGAGGGCGTTCACCACCTCCAAGGAGTCCGGTTGTGGACAACAGGTCTCCACCCTACAACGGGTCAAGGAGTCCAAGCCCTCTGCCACCAAGGGAACGTAGCCGCAGTCCTGTAAGGGAGCGCGCCAGAGCACCAAGGGATCCTAGCCGTAGCCCTATCCCGCGTGATTACTCTCCTAGCCCTTGAGGGTGATTGCTCTCCTAGCCCTTGAGGCCTATTTCATTATTATTTTTTTGCTCGTCATTTGGAGAACCTTATGCTTGTAGACAATGGTAATTTAGGTCTGTACTTTATGGCAATGTACTCTCTATGAATGATTTCTTTACTACTGTTTTGGTGTGAAAGAACACTGAAGTTTAGAATTGCTTCCTTATGAGATTATGGAGTTTGCATTGGTTCATTAATGCAGTAAATAGGTGTCAACGTTACATCCCACAGAGTTTATAAATAGTACTACCACATTGCATAACATGTCAAGTGTTCTGGGAAACAATTTTGGTAAATCTAATAATCAAGAAATGGGTAATCCGTGTATCCAACCACTGGGTCATCGGTATAGAATGTACTTCTATCGTACTTATTCAATGGTGCATTAAGCATAAACCGTCGAGGTAAATCAGGGTTAGCCAAAAACGCACGTCCAAATGCCACAAGATCCGCATCACCATTTTCAACTACACGGTTTGCTTCATCTCGATCATGGTACCCTACCGCCACCATAAAAGTACCTTTAAACGCTTTCCTCATCGACACCAAAGTGTCACAAGTATCCACTCTTTCAAACCGAGTCACCATTCGTGGCTCAATCACATGACAATAAGCAATCCTAAGTCGACTTAATGACTCCGCCATGTAAACGCCAAGTGAGTGAGGATCCGAATCACCGCACTCATTGTAATCAATGAAAGGAGATAATCTCATTCCCACCTCTCGGCTCCATGTCCTTCGAGATTGCTTCAACAATCTCGAGTGAAAGCGACAACGGTTTGTAAAGTTCCACCATACCGATCTCTTCGGTCATTGACTTGATCTTTCAAGAATCGATCAACTAAGTAGCCGTTGCTCCATGAATTTCGACGCCAAAACCGCTTCTATAGCATTTCGCGACCACTCGAAAGTCATTGATGACACCGGAATTTCTTCGATGGTTAGCCTATGTGGCGGTGAATATCGAGCATCTTCTTCTCCTAACCACCGATAAACTGTTGCTTTCAATTGGCTTGTCTCTGCTAGAAATCGGAGACCCGGCTATTGGGTCGATAAACTGACACCAAAACAAACGCGTAATGAATGTGATTAGGAACAAGTTATAAATGATTTTGCACACTACTTATGTACATGCTAAGCGTGTATGTTTTTGTATCATGTGTTTTATATAATATCGTACTCCTCCGCTCTAAAATAAATTAAGTATGACAAAAAATTATACAATTTAAGGAAAAAAAAAACACACACACACAATCATTATTTATTTTTACTTTTTACGAATGATAATTTCAATCTTAACTAATAAATTATTATTTTTCTTTAAATTTGTAGTGATAGTTTGAATTAAAGGTAATATTTTGAACTCCACTAAACTTTTTCATATTATTTTAGTATTTAATTAAAAAGGTAAACAAATAATATGAGAGGGACAGAGGAATATAAAATAAAATGACATGTAAACTAATTTGGTTAGATTGTTCCATTCGGAAACTTTTTAATTGGTTAGACTGTCCCATTCAGAAACTTTTAATTGGTTGGCCGGTTTGAAACTTGTCTATGTCCCATTGAACACGCAATAATTACAAGTCATGTGTTGAGATCCACGTAAATCAAATTATTATGTAACCAATTAACCAATTACATTCATTCATTTTTATTTTCACCTTTTTAAAACAACATATCTCGCAAACCAGAATCTTCGTTACTAAAAATAATTACCATCGTGACGAGAATTAAATTATCTTTCTATGATACGATTGTTATATCTTTCGACGAACTTTTTTAAAAGTCAGTCAAAAAATCACACGTGATTAGAAAATCACACGTGATTTGTAAAATCACGTGTGATTCGTAAAATCAAATCACATATGATTTTAAGAAATCACACGTGATTCTCAAATCACACGTGATTTTTACAAATCACACGCGATTTTTCCTGACGAAATTTTTAAAAAAAGTTCACGAAAGTATATAACAACGATATCTATAGAAAGATAATTTAATTCTCATCGAATGGTATAATTTTTCGACGTAACGATTAACGGTTGGTGAGATATTTAATTTTAAAAAAGGGTGAATATATTTTTAATAAAAGAAATGAGTGGCACATGATTGGTTGACGGTTCACGACAAATATTTTTTATAATGAACTTTTCTACAAACATACATGATGACATAAATTTTTAATAGCATTTTCGCTTTTTCCTTTTCTTTCTTTTGCCCTTTGTTTAATACTAGATCAAAATTACAAGTCATACATGAAATGTGCTAAGCTCAAAATCACAAATTCACAACTCCAAACAAATTCAGTGGTTCATTTTAAAGGATACAAACTCTTTTGCGACACTCATTGACCAGTCTCACGATCAAGATGAAAAGACAAATCGTGTTACACCATGATTAAAAGACTAATACGACACTTCAAATGATCAAATCCATTATGTCCATTGTACGCTACATGTATTCATGACTCAAAACCGCTTAGTTTTTCATGAAGTTGCATTAAGTAGTATAACTTTGAACTATCATAAACAAAATTCAAAAAAAAGAAAAAAAAAAAGAAAACAGACAGAAAAAAGTGTAAGAGTACGAACCTAATCATTTTAGAGTGTTAGTTTAACAATTACTCTGTTTGTCCAAAATAATTGTCCATCGACAAAAACATACATTATAAGGAAAGCATCATAATTACTTTTTATTTTTCTTACTTTTGCATAATGACATTTTTACCTTTAACTAATTAACTTATAACTTTTAAAAGTTCTTCAAATAAGGGTAATATTGTAAACTTGATATAGATTCTTTATCTATTTTTGAAGTGAACAATCAATTTGAAACAAGCTAAAAAGAAATGTAAACAATAAATATGAGATTAAGGGAGTATGTTTAGTTAACTTAAGTTAATGAACAAGAAAAATTTGAGACTTACTTTTATTAGAAACTCTGCCCGAATGCCACAATTGACAAAAGAAGATTCCTCCATTCTCATGAACACCATCAACTATTGGTCTCCAAGCTTCCACATGCTCTTTCTTCCATATTCCAGGGGTGTTTGGTAATCTTTATATAAGAAAAATATATAGCAAAACAAAAGATTAATCACATTTCTAAAGATTATCTTCTTTCTAATCATAAATTTGAAAGTACCCTTGAGCAGTTTCGGAAATTCCAGATGCTTCACTTATCAAGAGTCCACCTTTGGTTGTTCTTTGTTTATAATACAAAATGGCATGTGGTTGTGCTGTGAAATTGTAGGATCTTAGTCTTGATAAAGGTGCCAAAACGATCCTGTAATTGTAAATTAATCACACATGTATTAGAACCATGGTTCTAAAAGGCTCGCAAAGGCCCCGCAAATGCCTCGCAAAAACGTGAGGCTTGGTCATGCTATAACCTTGATTTAAAACAAGTTTATAAGTCGCCAAATTTAGTATATCAATGCCGGCAAAATTTATGCCAAAAAATCATAAAACAAGATTAGTGAACTCAACTCCTAAAGTAATACAAATACAAAAATTTGGTGTTGAAAAGAAAGAGGTTTAAATTGATCTAACATACTCCGATGGTATGTCCTACTCATGCACTTTTGATAGTGAACTTAAAACTAGATGAATTTCTAATTCAAAATGAATAAAGTGTCTCATGTAATTTTGGATAAAAGTAACAGGAATAAAAACAGAAAACGCTAAGTTTGTATATTTTAAATTTATATTTACAGTAGTTGTTTATTTCTATAAAAGACAAGATAAAAAATCGTAGGTTAATCAAGAATCATACTCTTGACTCTAAAGTCTCTAAGAGTTGATTAGTAATAAAACCTTATAACTAAAAAGAATTTTGGAGGAAAAAACTATAACGAGACATAGAAGATTAGATATTACCTATGAGAAAGATGGAAGTTTTTCATGTTGTATGGTGTTAGGAGGGCTATGGATTCCATTGTTGTTTCTTCTTTTTCTGCATCTTCACTATCATTCACCAACAAGAGTAGTGTTGTAGTTTATATTTCACATCACCATCTAATTCATTGACTACCACTCACCGTATATATATATTTTTAATTTCTTTGCATACTTGTAATCATTTGGAGAGCTAAAATTTTGTTCGATAGAGACATTTGATAATTTTTAAAACTACATTAATTATTAAGAGGGCAAATTACAAAATCTCAAGATATATTAAAAATTTACACTATAATTACTTTTGCTAGAGGGCGACCCCAAAACCCTCCCTATCTCTGCCCATGCTTGTAATGTTTTATTGATATCTTTCTATAGTCTAGATCAATGAATCAGGAGACAGAAAATTATTTTAAAATTATAAATTATCTCTCAAATTTATAAGTAAATGTAGTTTTGAAGAGCCTTTGGATTACAAACTTATCAATTATATATTATATTGATTTAAGCACGCCACAACATAACGAGAAGATAAATAATTAAATATGTACTACGAGTTAAGATTAATGTAGAAATAAAATTATCTAAAAATCCAAGAAGTCAATCTTAGTCATTTTTTTTATCAAAATAAAAATCCAAGAAGTCAATTTTAGCCATTTTTTTATCAAGATTAATGTAGGCGGGCACTTCGATATCGTTCGACGATTTTTTCGATTTTATGTGATTTGTATCACAAATCACATGTGATTTCATAAATCGCATGTGATTGCGATTTATGAACTCACATGTGATTTGTGATATAAATCACATAAAATCGAAAAAGTCCGTCTAAAATATACGTGTGCCCTCTATAAAAATGATTTAATTCTCGTCGCGATGGTATGATTCGCTTTGAGAACAATTAACGGTTTGCGAGATATTTAATTTTAAAAAACGAGCGAAAGTTTATTTTTTTGTTTGATGAAAAATAGATGATCATGATTGGCTCATTGAATCTTTAAAGAATATTGGATCTATATTAAACTTTACTACTTTCCTTG
>CM040245.1:241048161-241248161 GCA_022545495.1 Chrysanthemum lavandulifolium | reverse complement strand
GAGAATCTATACCTCAAATGTCGTGTATCAAGAAGTTTCTGACGACAGTAACGTGTGTTGTTAGTTAATATTTTATAATTGATGTAATGTTTTATTTTAAGTTTCATTGAATATTTTTATATGTTGTTTGATACATATAAAGAATTTTTTGCTAGAGTTGAATTATCACATGTTACAACCGTTTGTAATTACATTTGATCTTTTCACGTTATATTTTGAACATTATACGAAACACTTACCACAATATTGCATATCGTTAATTGTCTGCCGCTAGAAACCGATGCCGCTAGGCACGGGTACTCGCATAGTTTTTATAAAAGAAAAATCATTCCCTTCTCAAAAAATCTAAAAACGAAAAAATAAGAAAAAATTTCTACAATTAAACGCGCTACCTCAGCTACTAATATGGGAATAAATCTAGGAAAACTTGGGTTCGATTCATAAGAAGTTAATTAAGTGTTATCTTGTACAGTAATATTTTCTCTTTGTACGTCTCTCTCTTCTATTTCTATGTATCCATTCTTTCTTCTTTTCTTATAATTCTCTTATTTTCCTCATTGATTTCTTTCCTTTTTTCTCTTTCTTTATTCTTTTCTCTACATCTAGATAATTATGTTAAAGGTTATGTCATTAATCATTATAGAACAACATTATTTAACCTATTCAAAATCTTTAGTTAATAAGCGAAAACTATAAATCCCTTATCACAGCATTGTTCTTTATATTAAATGGGGAACGCAATTCCATATACCCAACCAAAATCACAAAACCCTAATCAAGATGATATTGAAGAACACCAAGAAGAAGAAACATTCACATGTGAGATTTGCATCGAACCAATAACGCTCCCGAACATAAAATTTAAGAATAGTAATAGATGTGTGCACCCGTTTTGCACGGATTGTATGATTAAGTACCTTGAAGTGAAACTGGAAGATAATGTTTCTGATATCAAATGTCCTGCTACCACATGTGATCATTCTCTCGATCCCTTATCATGTCGCCCTAAAATCCCACACCAACTGTTTAATAAATGGTGTGATGTGTTATGAATCAACGGTGTTAGGGGTCAACAGGGTTTATTGCCCTAACAACGAGTGTTCGTGTTGATATTGGATGAGTGTGGTAAAGGTAATGTAAAGAGGTGTGTGTGTCCTAATTGCAAGAAACCCTTTTGTTTTGAGTGTAAGGTAGCTTGGCATGCTGGTTATACATGTGAAGAGAGTGGCGTGACTAGAGATGAAAACGATGTCGCTTTTGGTGTTTTTGCCGAAAGAAAAGAGTGGCAAAGGTGTCCAGTGTGTAGGCGTTGTGTTGAACGCCTTGAGGGATGCAACATTATAAGTTGCAGGTTTGTTATCCTTCCTCAATCATCGACCTAACAAGAGTTAATTTCTTTTCAAGTCAACCTTGAAGGGTTTTTTCTTTTTCTTTTTTTTTTTTTCTTTTTTTAAATTTTTTATAATATTTTTTTATCATCAATGTATAGTTTCTGCTGACATAATATATCAATATTTGACTATTTGGGCTTCATAGCCAAACTATCTTATTTTTTGCTTAAACCAACTATTAAGTTGGCTATTAACTTGTTAATTGACATTTTACAACTAAACCATTGAGATCCCTACTTCAAAATTCAATTAAATGTATTGTTCTGCAAGACGCAATAAAAAATTAGAAGAAACCAATAAGCAATTACACAAAGAACACAATAACTAACGTGGTTTAGGCGCTTAGATCCCTTGTATTGTTTGCGATTTTTGATTTTATATCATCACAAATCACTAGTATTCTGAATTTGCAAGCATAACTTACTAAGTGTAAATATAACTTGAACTCATTTACATCTTTGCAGATGTGGCGTACAGTTTTGCTACACGTGTGGAGAAGAATTGCTAGCGTGCAAGTGCATCTCTACGCGTGTTGTTTATTTCTTGGGATTCATAATTATCTGTATTCTTCTATTACTTTTCATTGGCATTTTCATTTTATGTCCTTACTTTCTTATAAAAAACTCGTAAAGTAATGATGGCGGTTATTTTGTTATATCTATCCTTTAATCCTAACAACATTTGTTGATTATAAAATTTGTTCAAATGAAAATTTTGTATTTTGGATCAATTCCTTGTCCTACTATAAATGTGGAAGTAGTTCCTTTTCTTATTATGATGTTTAAGCTCCTAGTTGTGAGCTGATTTTGAAGTCCTAGAAGTACTTCACACCACCAAAAAAGTGGTGTGTCGCATTTGCCTTATGAGGCTCAAGTACTCCGCATCACCAAAAGGTGGTGAGCAGCATTTGCTCAAATACTTTGCATCACCAAAAGATGGTGTGCCGTATTTCCCAGATGGAGTCATCAAGAAAAAAGATTGATCCAAGAGGGAAAAAAAAACAAAAATGAATGTTTATCTTTAAAGTTTAGGATAAATTGAATAGAAAGTTGCAACAATTTTGTAACACGAAACCAAGGTGTATTACAAAAAGAAGCAATGATTAAGGAGGTGCATAAAAAAAGAAGGATCGGTCACTCGGAGTCTACAACAAGAGCATGAAGTTTGCAAGGCAAAATATTTATCTAAGTTTATATGAAGACCAGTCTTTTTTAACGGAACTAGGCATGCATTACTGGGAGATATGATTAATATGGAGTTTCGTTCATCTTTGGGTTGAATAATACAGGGATGATAACTTTAAAAAGCATCATATTTGTTTAAAAATACTCTTCTGGCTATTGAATAAATTTTTTTGCTTACTTGGGTGCTAAAGATTCAATTTCGGACTAAGTACTTTGTGACATTTTTGCCCTTAAAATTGTTAAAAATCCATGGGCAAAAATGTCACAAAAGTACCTCAAAAAGACTGAATTTGAAATAGTAGTACCTCAAAAAGTCCGAATTTGAAAGTTTAGTACCCGTATAAGGAAAAAAATTTGTTCGATACCCAGAAGAGTATTTTTGAATAAGTATGATGATTTTTAAAGTTATTATCCCAATAATATACTGGTGAGCTTTTCTAAAGGCTTGTACCGATACTTCCCATGCTGATCATAACTTGTAAGTACATCATGTTCTATTCATAGAATTGAACTGGTTTTTCAATTACCCCGGCCTTGTGAGGATCGAGGGCTGCAGAAACAGTGCGAGTGAAGAGCAGTCATTTTAGCCCTATAACCTTGCAAACATAAATCCCACGAGATGAGCGACTTAACACGGATGAGCAACTTAACACGTTGGGCTAACTGTAAAGATTAGCATGTTTATCCAAACAGGTTTCAGTTTGTTTTTAACCCTTCAGCTTCTTATTAATTTCGAGAAAATAAATGTATTAATTAAGATGAAAAATTATCAATGAATATAGCAAGTATTTATTTGGAACAACATTCTGTACGCAGACAAAATAAATCATGGAAATTTGTTATAAAAAATAATCCGTGAGGATTATATCCTTATTCGTGTTTGGATAAGATATATTTAAAATACTTCCATTCTTTTTTTTGAATGATAGAAAGTGAATATATATAAATATAAAAAAACTCTAACAAGATGCTAGAGGAAGTTTACAGCATGTCACAACAAGTTCTTACAAGCCAAAATTTCCATTCTATCGATCCACTATCATGCCGCTCCAATTTAACATATCAAATGTTTAATATGTGGCGTGACAAGTTATGTGGCGTGACAGGTTTATGGCCCTAACAATGAGTGTTCGATGTTTGGAAGAGTGTTATAAGGTGTTGGATTATGGGAGTTGATTAGCATAAATCGACTAAGAGTGTGTGAGCCTATTGGGGGCACACACGTTAAACAAGAGAATACGCTATATGTTTAATACTTGAACTTGACCCGTCTTTTGACCCGTTAAGACTAGACCCGATTGAATTCAAAGACCAATCCCATTGACTGGTTATCAATAGGGGGTGTTTGGTTTTGCTTTAGGCTAGTAGAATTGTATGAGAATAAGGAATACAAGCTTACTTGGAGGACAGGTTTAAAGCCCAAGGGTGCTAGGTTTTTGAGACTACATATACACCATCAATAGCTCATAAACCTCACGCCATATACTCCTTAATTCTCAGCAATTATACACGATCGATCACCACAGTTTTCTAGTCGATTAGAACCCTAAAACCAATTAGCGTTTTGAAGTGAATCGCAAACCAAGAACCTTTGTCTTGCATCAAATCGATTCAAGTGTTTTAAGGTTTAGTTGTACCTGATTTTCTGAGTGTTTCCTGGTGAATTTGAACTCAAGGATTAGTGGTTTTGTTCGTTGTTCTCGGGCGAAAAGGAAGGCAGTTACATCGGGTTAGTTATACCCGATATCGGACAGCAAAGGCTGTTGTGTTCTTGGGTCTGGTGGATATCGGACAACAAAGAAAAACGGGTTCTAGGATTTGTTTGGTTCGATAAGTTCAAGTTAATTATAAGGGTTGTTTGTTAAACGTGACGCGACTAGCTTTATCGGGCGTATTCGTGTTAAAATGTTTGTGTGAGCACTCGTAGAGGTGATCGTGTTGATCACTTAGTTTCGTTGTTTGATAACTTGCGGGTGACTACGAGAGTTAGTTCTTCTTGTTTCCTTTTATATCCTATTATTTATTAATTACGTGTTAACTTGATTACATTAACTAGATCCATATTCTGCTGCATACTCGTAGTGTTAATTGGTTAACTTGATTATAAAATCCCAACAGTGGCATCACGAGTCAACTTGTTTTTGTGATTATGGGTTACACGTTTTAATAAACACGCGAAAAAGGCTGCATGAAATCTAATTAGTTATTTGTTTTATTTTTGTTTTGACAACTATAATGCAATACTTGTCAATTATTAATAAAAAATATCTAGACACAAACTAAAATTAAATTGTTAATTAGATACATAAAATTGCAATTATTAAAGGTTAATTGGTTTGCCATGTTTATTTTATGTGTATATTCCGGCTATAAGGCCCACTCAATTGCTTTTTGTGATGTATAGGACGATCTAGGTACATTGATAAAAACCTAGTGAGAGTCTTATGGTTCTCCTTTTGGGGACGACTTGCGAGAGAACTCGGATCAATATGTGTTTGTTAATGTTTTTGTTTATATGTTTGTGATTCTCTGTGTGCATAATCGTTATATATTTTGACACCTAATTACATGCAATATGGAATAATACATATCGTAACCATAGCATTAATAATGGTCTTAATTTACACGCCTAAATACCATGCTCATTATGACCTGCTATTTGATTCGTGGAAAATTGTTTTTGTAAATTAAGTGACCTAAACTATTGAAACAAGTTTTTCATGAAATTAAAAATTAGACACTATGGACACTTGGGAATTGGGATGTACGGCTCACCCACTAGAACAAACTATAAAGGGGTTTAAGGAGGTGAGCATAGTCACACCTCAAGGATTTCCGGTTATTGCCTCGTGCTGACCTGGTCCTCCGCCTCCCTGTGAGTTTGATTGGAGCTACCGTGAATCATGATGATCACTACAGTGTCATAACTAAAAGTTTTTAAAATAAGTGTTACAAAGTTGTTTTGCATGCTTCTTTGTACACGATTTTACCACATTTATGTGTATACCCTATGTGAAAATTTTAAGTCTATGTCAACCAACTAAGAACACGTGCATTTGGCTTGACCTCTTTGGTCAGACCTTAGGGCTATTCCAACCCATGGCGAATATTGCTCATTGGTCAGACCTTTGGTGATATTTGCAAGTTCTTACTTGGTCGACTTATTTCGAGTATGCTTGGTCAGACCTCGGACCCCAGGCATAAGATGAGACTAAACATGCTCTTGAAATTATTACTTGTTTACTAATGCCTTGATCAGTCGAATAAACTCTAAGAGTTGCATTGTGCAATTAACGCTCATCGCTTACCTCTTGCCCTACTTGTTTACAAATTGGTCAGACATTTGGTAATAAGTGGGAGGTCAAGTTGTATCTTAGTCTTATTAGTAATTAATTGGGTAGTTAATTCTCTTAAGAAGTTAATTATCGAAAATACTAATTATTTGAACTTTTCTAAATTGTAGATGCTACCTCAGTCGGAAACAATTCGGTACTCATGAGTTTCTTTGAGAAACAAAAACTTACTGGACCTAACTTCATTGACTGGTATCGCCAGCTTCTCATTATCCTGTCATCTGAAGATAAAAAATATATTTGGAGCATCCCATTCCAGATGCACCTGTTGCAACTCCTGGCCACCTTGTCCCTCCCGAGGCTCTTACAGCTCACACTGCTTGGGTTAAGGGGTCAAAGGACATAACTGCCTTCATGCTCATGACCATGGAGTTAGAGATCCAACGAAATCTAACTCATCTTGGTGCTTATGACATGCTTCAGGAGTTGAAGTCCATGTTTGCCCAACAAGTAGAACAGGAACTTCTTCAAACTGCGCGAGAATTTCACGCGTGCAAGCAAGAAGAAGGTCAATCAGTTAGCTCATATGTTCTCAAGATGAAGAGCTATATTGACAATTTGGAACGTCTCGGTCACCCCGTTACTCTGAACTATAGAGTCAGTTTGATCTTAATTGGACTCTCTAAAGAGTATGTCTCGTTTGTGTAGAACTTTAATATGCACAACATGGGAAGATCAGAATGAGTTACATGCTATGCTTAAACAACATGAGCAGACGTTACCAAAGAAGGATGTTGCACCTGTACTACATAATATATGTGCGAAAAAGGTCCAAAAAAACCAAAAGAATAAATCATTTAAGGCTGTTAAGGGGAATCAAGGGAAGGGTAAGTATAAGTTGGCTTATGCTCCTGAGCATAAACCACCTTATGCCCCCAAGTCCAAGAATCCTCCACCACCCAAGAAGGATAATCCTGTTAAGGACGCGACCTACCACCAATGTCGTGAAGTAGGTCATTGGAGAAGAAATTGTCCCGTGTATCTCACCGAGTTGATGAAAAAGAAGAAGCAGTCTCTTGCAGCTAGCTCTTCAGGTATTTTCACTATAGAACTCTACTCTTTTCCTAGTACATCCTTAGTATATTACAGGTTGTGGTACTCACATCCGTAATACTACCTGTGGTCTCGGGAAGTAGGAAGTCAAGCCGTGAGCTTTAAGTCTGTATGTGGGCAATGGTCAATGGGCAGCAGTTGAAGCTATTGGTGTTTTTCATTTATATCTCCCTAGTGGATTAGTGATTGATTTGAACAATTGTCATTATGCTCCCTCTATTACAAGAGGAATTATTTCAGTTTCTTGTTTGTATGACGATTGTTTTGTTAATCGTTTTGAATCGAATAATACAATTTCAGTTTCTAGAAATAACGTTGTTTATTTTACTGCTATCACACGGGATGGTATTTATGAAATTGATATGTCTTGTTCTAATACAAATAGTAGTTCTATGTTTGCTGTTAGCAATAAAAGAGCCAAGTCTGCCTTGGACTCTACTCCCTTGTGGCACTGTCGTCTTGGACACATTAGCAAGAAACGCACGTAGAAGTTGCAACATGATGGACTTCTCAACTCAACTGACATTAAGTCATTTGAAAAGTATGTTTCATGCATATCTGGTAAGATGGCAAGGAAACCCTATTCACAACAAGTGGAAAGGGCTAACGATCTACTTGGACTAATACACACGGATGTATGTGGGCCATTTAGAATTGTGTCAAGACAAGGAGCAATTTACTTCGTCACTTTTACTGACGACTATAGTCGGTATGGTTATGTTTACTTGTTTAAACATAAACATGAAGTGTTTGAAACATTTAAGGTATTTAAAAAGGAAGTAGAAAACCATCTCGGGAAGACCATTAAGTCATTACGTTCTGATCGTGGGGGTGAATATATAAGTCAAGAGTTTTTGGATCATCTTAAGGAGCATGAGATTATTGCCCATCGAACTCCTCCTTACACTCCACAACATAATGGTGTGTCTGAGAGGAGAAATCGAACACTGCTAGACATGGTTCACTCCATGATGAGTCAGACTACTCTTCCAAAGTCCTTTTGGGATTATGCCCTTGAGTATGTTGCACGCATTCTCAATATGGTTCCAACTAAGAAGGTTGATAAGACACCATACGAGATATGGCATGGGCAAGCCCCTAAGCTGTCTTACTTAAAAGTCTGGGGTTGTGAGGCACTTGTTAAGCGTGATACATTTACCAAACCTGACAAACTTGAACCCATATCTATTAAGTGTATTTTCGTAGAATACCCAAAGGAAACAATGAGATATTCTTTCTACCTTCCATCAGAGAACAAAGTTATTGTTGCTCGAAATGTTGAGTTCTTTGAGAATAATCTCTTGGATTAAGAAGCAAGTGAGAGTCTAGAAGATCTTGAAATTATTCAAGATAAAGATACAAATCCTTTTGTAGACACTAGCTTACATCATGATGAGGATGATCAAGAAATTGATGGACCTCAAAGTGATATCATTCCAATTCGTAAGTCCGCTAGGACACGCCATGCTCCTGATCGAATGTGATTATACATCGATGCTGAGGAACATGAGTTAGGGGATCTTGGTGAACCCAATAACTATAAAGCTGCATTGGTGGATCCTGAATCCAAGAAATGGCTTGATGCGATGAATGTGAAAATGAAATCCATGAAAGACAATAACGTCTGGGTTTTAGTTGAGCTTCCTCCTAACTGTAAAACAGTTGGTAGCAAGTGGCTTTTCAAAAAGAAAACTCACATGGATGGTAAAGTATACACCTTTAAAGCTCGTCTCGTAGCAAAGGGCTTCACTCAAACCTATGGGATTGATTATGAAGAGACCTTTTCTCATGTTTCAGACATTAGAGCTATAAGAATTCTTATAGCCATAGTTGCGTTCTATGATTATGAGATTTGGCAAATGGATGTCAAAATCGCCTTCCTCAATGAACATCTTTACGAAGAGGTCTATATGGAGCAACCTGAGGGTTTTGTTGATCCTAAATATCCTAACCGAGTATGCAAGCTCAAGCGTTCCATTTATGGACTTAAGCAAGCATCTAGGCAATGGAATAAACGTTTTGATGATGAGATTAAGAAGTTCGGTTTCGCTCAAAATCAAGATGAGCCATGTGTATATCGAAAGTTAGTGGGAGTTATGTCACTTTCCTAATTCTATATGTTGATGACATATTGCTCATGGAAAACAACATTCCAATGTTACAAGATGTAAAATCCTATCTTGGAAGATGTTTTGCCATGAAAGATTTAGGAGGAGCGGCATATGTTCTTGGAATCAAGATCTACAGATATAGATCTAAACGATTAATTGGTTTATGTCAAAGTGCTTACATTGAGAAAATCTTGAAGAGATTTTACATGGAGAATTTCAAACGTGAAGCTATCCCAATGCAAGAAGAGCCTAAGTTAAGTAAGTCACAAGGTCTTTGAGACACTGGCGATAAAGAGCGCATGCAAAGAGTTCCTTATGCTTCGCTATAGGTCTATTATGTATGTTGTGAGATGTACTGTCACGATGTTGCGTTCGCTCGTAACGTGACAAGCGATTTCAACATAATCCGGTGAACTTCACCGGACTGCGATTAAGAATATTCTTAAGTATTTTGAAATACTAAGGATATGTTTCGGTTTAGGGGTGCTAAACGAGAGCTCAGGGTTTCTTGCTACACTGATGTTGGATATCTGAAAGATGTTGATGACTTAAAATCTCAGACTGGATATGTATTCGTTTTAAATGGAGGTGATGTTGACTGGAAAAGCACAAAGCAAAGTATTTTTGCTACTTCATCTACAGAAGCTGAGTATATAGTTGTTTGTGATGCATCTAAAGAGGCTGTTTGGATTTGTAAATTCATTTCTGGGCTTGGCATTGTTCCCACAATTGAAGAACCCATAATCATGTAACTCATATTTCTCAGCATATCAATCAAATATCTAAGATATCCTTGTGGATCTATGAATGAGAATTCTATCATCTCGAGGTCTATCATTAATATGTTTAACCTCATCATGATATTCACTAGTGTGTTTTAGAAGATTATGTATTTTATAATTTTATCTCTTCAAGATATATAAAAGCTCTCACTTGCTTTTTGTAATTTAGAGACTATCTATAAATACTTAGCAAGTAGAGCAACACTAAATTGTTCTCCTTTTGGGACATTACAAAACACATTGACAATTCTTGACTCTAGTTTGTTGATAACATACTCATAAGCAGTTTAACAAATTCAGAACTTCATTTTAAGACTTAATGTGATTTATCACATTCCATAATATAATTGTTGGTTCAAAGAATTAAGTAAATCTTGATAAAATGAAGAACAAATTCATTAATATATAATGAACAATAATTACAAGATTACTCAATACCCACTTGACTATATGATAACATCGTCAACTTCTTCAAGGGGATACTTTCGGTATATTATCCCCATTGAATGACAAATAATCTCTCATTGATCCAAGCTATGCTTGAGATTCAATGAGAGGATGATCCTATCAACCAATACTAAGTATTATGTATTTGTTTAGGATGCATACTTTCTCTATTACAAACTAGACATATATATAGGTAAATACAAAGACACTATGTGGTGGTCGGTGAGATGTCGTCCATCATGTAGTCCATCTTCATCTTCCGCTTTTGAAAAAGCACCAACCATTCTTTCAAAGCAGCCATAACAATATTCCCACTTCTATGGTAATTTCTTATAATTTGTCTGACTTCTTCTTTTGAAAGTTCCCGCCCATATTTTTTAGTGTGTTTGTAGAGATAGCGTCTTCAGGGTCACTGAGACATTTGTCAATTCTCAGTGACACTAGTGTTGTTTGTAGCTCATATATTTTACTCATTGACACCGCATCAGTAAGTAAAGAGCTATAAACAACACTAACTGATTTCTTTATCAGTGAGTCAATCACTATTTATTTAGTGAGTTAGGCTATTGTATTTTCTAATCCTTGTTAAAGGTGATTGAGTCAATTTTTGACCCACCAATAATGGTGTCTTATTAATCTTCTAGGTTGGAGTCTTATTGAGTATATACAATCCATACTCAATCTTCTAAACTTGATAACTTTTGGAAGAAATTCTCCTAGCTGATCATACCATTAACTTGTGGTATTTCATTAGAATTAATACTCTTTGGCTTATCTATTTACCAACTTAGTCAAACTGAATAGTATAATAGAATTTCTAAGCCAATTGTATGCTTTAAAACACAAGTACTATATGACCAAGTCAACGACTGCATGTCAATGTCTCAACAAGAAAACATAAACTGTTATAATCCCAATATACGTTATAAATCATTGATTAATCTTCAATGATTTCATGTATATTTCTTAATAAGAAGACATACCAAGTTAACGTCTTACTTTATATTATTATAAGTCTTATAACAATTAAAAGACTTCATGTTTATGTCTCAACAAGAAGGTATAAACATGTATAACTAAAGTAATCATGAACACCACATCTTGGTTTCAATAGTAATTTCAAGTTAATTGATTACTTCATTTATTTATGTCATTCAAAAAATACATAAATATTCAAACTGAAGTAGTATTAGATTTCTTCATTTATTCATATCATTCCAAGAATACATAAATATTTAAATTGAAGTAGTCTTTATTATCATCTTGACACATGTTCTATATAAGTCAATCTTACACTTTAAGTGTAGAGAATCGTTTAATCATATTGCTATATGTTGTACCTTGCACACAATAAACATTATTTATCCCACTTGTGCATGGAACAACATCATGTAGCAGACAAACAACACGACATATGTTTGTTTATGTGAACAATATGATAGTGTCATATATATTAGCATTACAAGTAGATGAAGAACCACTTAATTAACAAGGAAACGCTCATGACTATCCTTGAAAATATAAGTGTCTATAAGTTTGAAAGTAATGTATTATCTCGAGACAATCGAGAAATAATCAGGGTTACTACCAAGGTGATAAAGCTTGTAGCTCCCACTAAATTAGACAACATTACAATAATGCCTTATTCAGTAATACAACACAATGCTCCCACTGGATTTGACAACATTGTAAGTGTTTCATAACCAGTGAAACAAATAGCGTGCTATTTACTTTCCTACACTTTTGAAAGTCCACACGTAACAATTACTTAGGTACTAAAAGAGTATATTCTACTATGTAGATGAGGGACTATCCATCAATGAGATTAACTTGAAAAATTGGGCGTGCAATTTCTTCCTTAATATGCCTACCATTCCACTAGGATATCTAGCACCTCTAAAGGGTTAAAGCAAAACAAACTATGCTAGTTTGCCTTTTCCATTTTTGCGGTAATTAGTCCAACTTCTAATTTAATAATTCATAAAATGTCATTCGTTCCATAAGAATTCAACACTTAGTAAGGGAGAGGAAATCTGTATGAATATACGTAACAAACTTTTCAAATTAACCAATATACGTAACATACTTATTTTATTCTCTACATACGTAATATACTTTCAAATACTTATCAATATACATAATATTGACAGGTTACCAATTTTTAAAGTTCTGATAATGGTCTCATCGTTTGCGTTAACTTTCATCGTTAGTCCTTTGACATTTTTAACTTAAAAAGTTCTGATAATGGTCCCTGTGGTTTACGTTGACTTTATTCGTTAGTCCTTTGACTTTCATCTTTTAATATCGTTTTTATATATGTTTTATACACATTTTATATACGTTTTATGCACATTTTTATACACGCTTTTACACACTTTTTTACACACGTTTTTATACACTTTTTTACACATATTTTACACACGTTTTTATATATGTCTTTTACACGTTTTTACACACATTTTAATATACGTTTTTACACGTTTTTATTCACGTTATTTACACATGTTTTTATATACGTTTATTACACGTTTTTATACGCATGTTTTTTATAAAAATGTATATAAAAAAAGTATATAAAAACGTATATAAAAACGTGTAAAAACGTATATAAAATGTTTGTAAAAACGTGTATAAAATGTATATAAAAAAACGTATATAAAATGTATATAAAAAACGTATATAAAAAGTTGTAAAACATATATAAAATGTGTGTAAAAACGTGTAAAAGACGTATATAAAAATGTGTGTAAAAAACGTGTAAAAAAGTGTATAAAAAGCGTGTAAAAACGTGCATAAAAACGTGTGTAAAAAAGTGTATAAAAGCGTGTATAAAAATGTGCATAAAAATGTATATAAAATGTGTATAAAAACATATATAAAAACATATATTAAAAAGATGAAAGTCAAAGGACTAACGGCGAAAGTCAAAGTAAACCACAAGGACCATTATCAGTAACTTTTTAAGTTAAAAATGTCAAGGACTAACGGTGAAAGTCAACACAAACGACGAGACCATTATCGAACTTTTCAAAGTGGTAACTCGTCAACATTACGATATTGGTAAGTATTTGAAAGTATATTACGATGTAGAGAATAAAATAAGTATGTTACGTATATTGGGTTAATTTGAGAAAGTTTGTTACGTATATTCAGTCTTCACCCACTCTAATATTCCCGTTATAACTTTCTCGAATACGAAAAAGGATAGGATTGAGTCTCTCTTTCTTTTATGGAAAGTAGAATCAGTTTATCTTTTTAGTAAATTTTTTCTCGATCATACATTTGTTTAAAAGCATAACTAGATTAATTTACCAAGGAAAGACTAAACCACATTTACTGTTTATTGTTGCATTAATACATTTAAAAGAATTTACAAAATTTAATTTTAGTATTTTCGATAATTAAATCTTTAAAAAAATTTAAATACCCATTGGTTAATATTCATATAAACCATAAAATTTTCTTAAAGCTAGGATCCAAATTAAGACATTACATCAGTTGATCTACTAATAATGATAGTACTTAATAAGGTATGTGTCGAACAACAATTGCCAACCCATTTGCAATTCTTAGATCATTATGGGACTTCCTAGTTGCCAAACTATTTGCAATGTAAGCTTGTTTCATCCCATCTAATGCCTTGGGTTAACTGGATCTCACCATCTAACTCAATTAAATTGTCCAATTTAAAAAACTGTAAATTTATTCCAGCTACGTCTCACGCAACGTGGAAATTTACTTTGGGATTACAACTAGCTATGTCTCACGCAACGTAAATGGAAATTGCAAGTGTTTCTTTAATTGGATGGCATAAACTTAAATTGTTCAAGGGTACATTTTATTTGACGTGTAATCAAATATGTACGAAGAAGCATGCATACATCTTCATATCATACCTTTTAATAAAAAAAACTTTACTCATTTAGTTCTTTTATTATGGTGTATGTCTATTTATGTCTCATTCCTGTGAACATACATTTATGACCATCACACATTTAAAATCTACGATTCAACGTGATTTTAAGAATAAAGTAAAAAGCTTTTAATCTTGATATTATTCTATCAAAAGTCATCGGTAGCTCCATTTGACGCACAAAAAAGCAGGTCAGCGCGAAGCGTATTAAAAACCTTCTTCTTTAATGATAAACCCTTCTTATACCTCTTTTATAGTTTGTCACAATGGGTGAGTCGATTTAGACTAATGAAACTGTTGGTCCAAAGAATTTGAGTAAATCTTGATATAATAAAGAACAAATTCATTAATAATAATGAACAATAAATACAATATTACTCAATACCCACTTGATTACATGATAACATTTTCAGCTTCTTCAAGGGGATAATTGCGGTAAACTATCCCCATTGAATGACAAATAAACTCTCATTGATCCAAGTTAAGCTTATGATTCAATGAGAGCATGATCCTATCAACTAATACTAAGTATTATTTTGTTTTTTTAGGATGCATGTTATCTCTATTACAAACTAGACATATATATAGGAACAAAAATACAAAGACATGTGATGATGGTGAGATGTCATGCATCATGTGGTCCCTCTTCATATTCCTCTTTTGGAAAAGCACCAACCATCCTTTTGAAGGTGTCATCACAATATTCTCACTTCTATGGTAATTTCTTGTACTTTGTCGACTTCTCTTTTGGAAGTTCCTACCATATCTTTCAAATTGCATTTTGTAGAGATAACGTCTTCGTGGTCACCGAGACATTTGTCAAATCTCGGTGATAACGGTGTTGTTTGTAACTCATATATTTTACTCACCGACATCGCATCAAGAAGTAAAGAGCTTTAAACAACACTCACCGATTTCTTTATCGATGAGTCACTCACTATTTATTTAGTGAGTTACTCTATTTTATTTTCAAATCCTTGTTAATGGTGATTGGGTCAATTTTGACCCATGATCTCCCTATTTGAATATACAAATAGCCTAAGGTGATTAGTAGAAAGTGTGGGGACCGAGGGTTCGGTTTAAGGGTTTGTGATTGAGGTTCAAGACCTAGGTTCAGTCAGTATAATCCTTTAGGTCTCAGTGACCAAGTTCGATGACCTATTTCAATGGAAGGGTTCATCGGCTAAGTTCGACTTCGCCATTGGTTTAGTAACTAGGGATTCATGGGTGACAATTCAAGGGTTCGGTGAGTGGGGGTTCGGTGACCAAGTTCGTGGACTGGTTTCAGTGACTTGGTTCACGGGTTCGATTTAGAGCCCGATAATGCCACTCACTCATTGAGTTGTATTTTACTTCACAAAATATACTTCCAAACCCATACCACCGATCATCAACCCTCCTTGATACAATATTCATTTCCATTTTTCGAAAGTTAGTTAACACAATCGGACTTAGCCTCGAAAACCATATTGATACTCCCCAATTTTCAAAAGCTCGGTCATTGATATCAATACTCCCAAACACAATGACTTAAACCGGTCTTCATTTCTTTCTTTCGAAACCCATTCATACCCTCAGATTTTTGTGTCACACCCTTATAATCCCAACACCGATATGTATTCACCGAAATTTATCGGCTCCCTTATTACACCGAACAAACCCAACTTATTTAATTCGGTTCATCGATGCTATTGGTAATTCAGTTACCATCGCTCATCACAGACTCGTTTTCCATTTTTTCTCATCGGGACTCGTTTATGCTTAGCCCAAAACAATAAGAAAAATCATGATTGAATTCCAACCTTTTCTACTCCTTGATACGCTCCGTACTCCACGATGATCAATGTCAACAACCCGATAGCAATCAAGATCACACATTGAGTCTTTGACTCAATCTTTGACAAACCCATATCCTTTTCATCTTCTTTCAAGACAAATATCACAAATAATAATAACCAACCACAACACCACATTTGATCTTTATCACAAAACTCACGGTGTTTCAATAACATCACTCAAAGATAAGACTCGACAGTTTCGCTTAACTCTCCCTAACACTATCTTAGTTCGTAATCAATGTCCTTCTTACTACGCCATTGACTCTACTCGAATCCTTCACCCTTACATCGCTTTTTCCGTTAGGCTAAGCCCAACACTATGACGAACACACCCCGCTTTACAACCCATCCTCGTGCTTTAAACTCACAACATGTACTCTTCATCACACCCCGATTTTTTCAACCAACACACCCCGATTCCATAGGTTTTGGTATCACGACCCACAAACAATTCATCAAGACTAACTTAAATCTCTTGACACTTATAGTCCCAAATACCGATCCTAATTAAAGGATTCAGATCACAACTCTATTTCCTAAAATCCGAATCTTGTTCAACCTTTTTCGAAACCCACTTTTAACCAAGTTGTAATATCCATACCATCATCTTAGTTCATGACAAATGACTTGGGCCATGGCCCCACAACGCTTCCGTTGCGTCGGGGTTAGTGATGGTTTTCTCATATGAAGTGGATTGATTAGATCGGAGTTTTATAAACTCTTTTGTGTGATTTGTTTCGGGTTTGATTTTGGTGGTTATGATTAAGGTTTTGTGGTTGATAAGCACTACCGCCACTGTGGATGTTTTACTTGCCGTCGTTAATGTCTCCGGTCACCGAAATTGTGATTTGTTGATAGCTCTCATGGTTTTGATCGATTTGATTCATTTTGTTTGTGTTTGTGTGTTGTTTTGTAGATCGAGTACTGCTTTTGTTGTGGTGATTTTTTGTGTCGCTTTTTGGATCTTGTTTTTGGATCCAGGTTGTGTTGTTTTGTTTGAGTGGATAAGATTTTGTGGATAAATGATGATGTGTGGTGGGGTTCGTGGGAGCATATGTGTTTTAGTAACAAATAAATGTCTCTCCCTCAAAAATTGCTACGACAAGATGCATTTTCAAGATCTCACATTTATTTTAGACTTTGAAGAATGTTATCAATGACCTCATGAAACGGATCCGGATTTAGACAAAATCCTCCCACTATGATATCACTTGTTGGTACAAAGAATTTGAGTAAATCTTGATATAATAAAGAACAAATTCATTAATAATGATGAACAATAAATACAAGATTACTCAATACCCACTTGACTACATGATAACATCTTGACTTCTTCAAGAGGATAATTGCGATAAACTATCCCCATTGAATGACAAATAAAATCTCATTGATTCAAGCCATGCTTGTGATTCAATGAGAGGATGATCCTATCAACTAATAATAAGTATTATTTTGTTTGTTTAGATGCATGCTATCTCTATTACAAACTAGACATATATATAGGAACAAAATACAAAGACATGTGATGATGGTGAGATGTCATGCACCATGTGGTCCTCTTCATCTTCCTCTTCCGAAAAGCACCAACAATCCTTTTGAAGGTGTCATCACAATATTCACACTTCTATGGTAAATTCTTGTACTTTGTCCGACTTTCTTTGGAAGTTCCCTACCATATTTTTTAGTTTGTTTGTAGAGATAGCGTCTTCGTGGTCATTGAGACATTTGTCAATCTCGGTGATATTGGTGTTGTTTGTAACTCATATATTTTACTCACTAACACCGCATCAAGAATTAAAGAGCTTTAAACAACACTCACCGATTTCTTTATCATGAGTCACTCACTATTTATTTAGTGAGTTAGTCTATTTTATTTTCAAATCCTTGTTAGGGTGATTGGGTCAATTTTGACCCAATGTAAACAAATAATACCAATAGAATAAAAGTTGAGAACTTTATTGTTAAACACATTATAAATCATTAACTCTTGCAAATCTCGACGAGAATACATTTAATGCATAACGGTATGTAAGGCCAACCCGGTGTCACATAAGATTTCAAGCTTAATAATTTATAATAAATCAAATTTCACCATTGATTAGCCCGAATTATTTTCTTCTAAAAACACCCTTTGCTTGTTACTTGTCAAACATTAATAACGCAAATAAGAAAAATAACCAACTAATACAATTACCATGTGAAATTTAAATCGCCTAACATGTATATTATTAACTAAGGCTCCCACTTGTTTTTGCTCTAATGGTACAAGTGGACCACATACATCGACGAATCGATTACGTAAACCCCACGTTAACAATATACAATAACCACATAAGTTGATAAATAAAACGATACATATGGGTCATTCCCAATTTTATAATTAATTAAATATTAGCCAATTAACGTGTCATGCAATTAATTACTAATAAACCCTAATTAATTAACACATATCACATAATAAAACATGTGTAACCACTTAACAATTAACGACAAATATCAAGATTTATGTAACCATGACAAAACATGCATGTTATTGTCATGGCTCATATAATCACATATACACATATTAACAATTAATATAACAAGATAAGAAGATCGATTTCCAACAACATAAATTCAATTATTCGTTAACTAAACACATAAAAACATTGCATGCAACCTAGGGTTTCTACTATTTTTAAAACCTACATCTTTTAATAATAGCGTGTTGTAAAAGTGGCTTACGCGCCGCCTAGGCGCTTAGTCGACCCTCCTCCGCTCCGATTTGCGAAAGAATCGCCAAATTAGGCGTTTTGGTCAAAAGGCGATCAACAAACCGCCTAGGCGGGACAATCGCCTAGGCGGCGGGTCGGTCAATGACGGTCAATGCCGGTTTAACATCGATCTAGGGTTGAAGAAGGTGAAAGGGAGAGTAAAGTGGGAAGTGGAGGCTATGCGTTTAATGTTGTGTAACCCTAACCCTACTAATATATGATTTATTGACCCATTAAAAAACACATACAATAGGCCCAACAACTAAGTGAGTGGGATTTAATAAAAATAGACCAAATGTTTATCAAAATCACATATAATGTAAATTTTACAACACACACAAAAAATATATAATTAAAAATAATAAAAACATTAATAAAATTATTAAAAAGTATATAAATTATGTATATTTTATACGAATACATATAATTTAAAATTTTGTATATATAAAGCTCAATCCGCTTAGGCGGTCTAGCGCTAGGCGTGGTCGACCACTCGACTAACGCCTAGCGTTTATGCAACCTTGAATAGGTCGACGACAAAAAATATATATAAAAAGTTAGGGTTACAAAAATAAATCCTAGAAAACCTTGTAAACATACAAACAATCATTCAAGATTCGTTATTTATGCGTTTAAGTAATTAACCATATTAACGGCTCGTGATGCTACTGTTGAAATTTAAGTATCATGACCATCATATAAATAAACATAAATCACAAAGCACGCAACGGAAGACTAGATCAAATATGTGTAATTAATTAACTTAAACATAAAGAAAACGTACCTTGTCAGCTTCTATTGCAATTAGGGTTTATAGAAAATCCCAATCAATAATAAACCCTAATTAGGGTTTATACTAATTCGATTTATACTAAAATCGATCCACCATTAATTAAACCCAAAAGGGATTTAAACCACGATCTTGTACACACGTATTGTTAGCGATTCAATGAGAATGCTAGTTTCTTGATCTTAATAACTAACCAAATTTGTTTTGATCAAAACCAAACCGAGTACCCCATGGAATAGTGTAGTCGATCGGGTAGACATAAGAGAAGGAAGAAGAGAAGTTTGACAAGCTATGGAGACCAGGATTTATCAACTAATGATACAAGGGTTTGTACATATAGTTGAAGTAACTTGAGTCCACAACACAAGGAATCCCAAAGGATCCTTGGCCGATCGGTTTACAAATACTAATCCGATTTAATATAAATAAGTCCACTAACAATATTGATTGACATATGTATGACAATTATAAGCTCGTGTTCAAAGTACATGTGTCACAATTTAATTTCACACACCTGGTCACAGATAACTATTGTAGGAAAAATTCTCAAGTGTTTGAGCATTATCATCGTTCTTATCCGAACATTATTTGTTTAAAAAATTAGGGTAATTCTTATACACGTACTATCAATATTAAAGAACAAATTGAATAAACATATAATACAAAATGAAAAAAGAACCATAGGAAAAAATAGTTAAGAAGGAAAAGTTATAAGACATTAGAGGCACTAAAACACTTACTTCACATCTAGTTGGGTAAGAAGTTTTAACCTTTGATCGCGTCTAAATGAGGAAAAGAAAAACGCTCTTATAAAGCCAAGTATATGAGCGCGTCTAAACGAATCAAATCAAAAGACTATTAAAGATCCTTTTTTTGAAAAACAAACACTAGCTTAGTCATTCCTCCCAATGTTTTAAACCCTAGTTTTTCTATCGACTCGGTTTAGTCGTTTGGTTCATCTGCTCAAAAGGTTGAACCACGGTCGAACCTAGTTCTATACATATGTATATTTTATTCTATATTTAATATGTAGTGTTCTATGATCGTATGATTTATCCGATTTTATTCTTATATTTGATTAAACCGATTAAAAAGATAAAGACTCTACCGATAAACTTTGTTTTTAAGTTCATATCAATAATAACATAACAACATTCAACTTATGATTTTCAGTTATAACAACTATATAAAACTATATTAGTTGATGTTTTTAAGATAGTTTTTAACTCTAATTTACAAAAAAATAATTAACATTAATTCTCACCACTTCAACTTGTCTTGTAAACTTAGCAAGATTGTTTGGAAAAAAGTTTTGTTAAATTTTTGATAAAAGAGATGACTCTACCGAATTTATCAAACCGAGTCAACTCGGTCAACGAAAACCGTGGTTAAATCCGTTCTCAAATAAAAACCCGATCACATCCCGTCCGGTCTTCGAGCCGATTTTGGCTCAACCGGTTGAACCAATGGCCAACCGGTTTAAAACATTTTTCCTCCTGATCTCTCTTTAGAACTTAGAAGATCCTAGAACAATAAAAAGTTGAAAGTGAATATCTTACAAAACTCAAAGGGCTGTTAACGTAACTCACTGAAACACATTCCTATGCGCGTTGACTAAAATGTCGCCCTAAATCTTCATATATGTTCGCCGTCTTAACCACTCAACTCAACTCAACTCAACTCAACTGCGTGTTTTTGTGTTTTCTTGTTTCAAATCTTACAGGTTACTTTTTCTTATTATTATTTTTGTCTTTCTTAAATGATTATATTGGATCTGTTTGGTTTACTTTAGCAATGATTAGAAATAGCAAAGTCATAGTATTATAAATTTTAGTCTTAGGGTTTATAGTAAAGGCTGTTTGGTATTGATTATTAATTTGTAAAAAATGCAAGATTTTTAAAACTGCTTATTAGAATCTGCTTATTTTGCCCATAAGTAAGCCTAAGTAGCTGGAAAAAAGCAAATCCAAACACCCCTTAATCTTATTTGCTCGCGATAACTTTCAGTATGTAAAACTATAATAGGCAACTTGCATTGTTAGTACAGCCTTATATTTTGTCTCCAAGTTTATTGTTTGTTGATGCAATTTTGTTGTTGTTGTTGTAGAGTGAATCTAAATGGGTGGAAGAAGCTACTCTCCTTCGCCTCCTCCAAGGGGTGGCCATGGAAGAAGGGGAAGGAGTCCTAGTCCTAGGGGTCGCTATGGTGGAGGAGGAGGAGGAGGCGGTGGTGGTGGTGGGCGTGGTCGTGATCGTGATAGGGATCTGCCGACCAGTCTGCTAGTTCGTAATCTCCGTCATGACTGCCGGTTTGTTCTCACTAATCCACTTCATTTGCTTTCATGATTTTGTGATGGTTTATGTTTGTGGCTTAATTTGGTTTATGATTTCAATACATTACAATTTGTGGCCTTTACTTTTACAATCCCTGTTGTTACCTTGTGTCGCTGGCTATGTAAAATGGATATTTAATCCTTATATCTTTGAATGTACAATATTGTCATTATTGACATGTGAAATAGTTTTGTATATCTTTGAAATTTGTAATGGGTTTGAAGCTGGCTTGTTTTCTAATTACAAATTGTTGTTTGTAGGCCTGAAGACCTCCAAGGCCATTTGGACAATTTGGTCCCCTAAAGGACATCTATTTGCCAAGGATTATTACAGCGGGTGAGCTTGTGTACCCTTCACAGTCATAATCTTTATTTTATTGTCTGTTAGGTACACACAATTTTATTTTTATTTTTTCATATAATATTTGGAGACGAGGCAACAATCTGTTGTGCCGCTTTACTCACTAAAACCCTTAAATCTATTAGTTGATATAGCCTAGTATTCAGCACTCTATTGTCTTCATTCCGAAAATATTAAAAAATTATTTCTAATTTTCATAATGCTGGCTTACCTTTACGATATGATTCAGTAAATTTATCATACCGTGTTATTATGTCCCCAATTGGTTTTTAAATGGTTGAGATTCAACAGTGAAATGTGGTAGATCAATCGAGTATTAAGAGTAAGAGCAATCAAGTAATAAGAGCAATCAAGTAATAAGAGATTAAGAGTTTTGTTCAAGAGTAGTTTGAAGATGAGAAGGAAATTGATGTCGAGATTTTCAAGTCTTGAAGAATTTCAAGTCATATTAATATTCAGATTCAAGGTCAGCAGCTACGAGCTTGCTTTATCTGCTTTGACAGACCACCTTACAAATTACTACAAGTTCTTTGTTTATATAACTTTACTATGACGGGCTGCTTGAAAATCTTGCAGCGCTTAAACGGTACTTGATTAATGCTTTCTGAAATTTTCCAAATGATTTTGATAAATCGTTAAGATCACTACTTTTGAGATTTACAAACAGCCCAATATCTGGGTTAAAATCTACTTTTAATTAACTATGTGTTATTTGCAGGAGCCAAGAGGGTTTGGGTTTGTTCAGTTTCTAGACCCTGCTGATGCTGCTGAAGCAAAATATCAGATGGATGGTCAGGTTCTTCAGGGCCGACAGCTGACTGTTGTCTTTGCAGAGGAGAACCGTAAGAAGCCAACTGACATGCGAACAAGGGAACGCAGGTAAAACTACTCACTTTTTGAATTAGTCTTTTCAAATTTGACATGCGAATCAGGTAATGTGAGTGTTTTACAAGGAAAGGTTATAGGAATATCATATGTAGAGCTGTTATATGGGCTTCACATTTTGGTCGGGTGTTTGGGTTACAGAAAAATTTAGATTTGTGTGGGTTTTACTGTAACAAACAAAGCATGTTATGCTAGCAGCAACTGCTAGCAGAGCTACGGCTTAATTTGCCAAACATAGCCTTGAGTTCATTGTCAAAAACTGATTATTGTGTGACTAACAAAATGATAATCTGCTACTCGCAAAGTGATAATCAGAATCAGATAATTCAGATGTCTTCATATAATTGCTCAAAAGTTGGTAACTGAGGTATGGAAATGTAATACGAGGATAATCAGCTTGCAAATGCAATATTAGTTAACCCCTTTGTATTGCGTAAAAGTTTACTTATCTGATGCATTGAATATGCTATTGGATGCAGAGGTGGCAGGTTTAATGATCGCAGGAGGTCCCCACCACGTTATTCGCCACCCCTCCACGCTACTCGGTCTCCTCCTCCACGCTATGCTCGATCACGATCCAATAGCCGTGAGTACTCTCCTCCCCAAAGAGAAAGCAACATGTCAGGTATGTTTTACAACTAACTTTTATCATGTACCGAATGCTATTCTTTGATTTTTGATGTATTTAAGCTTGTTTTACTATATACTTCATTTTCCTGTTTTATAGGTCTATTTCACCTGGAGAAAAGAGGCATAGTCGAGAAAGGTCATACTCACGATCACCTCCTCCTGCTAGAGGGCGTTCACCACCTCCAAGGAGTCCGGTTGTGGACAACAGGTCTCCACCCTACAACGGGTCAAGGAGTCCAAGCCCTCTGCCACCAAGGGAACGTAGCCGCAGTCCTGTAAGGGAGCGCGCCAGAGCACCAAGGGATCCTAGCCGTAGCCCTATCCCGCGTGATTACTCTCCTAGCCCTTGAGGGTGATTGCTCTCCTAGCCCTTGAGGCCTATTTCATTATTATTTTTTTGCTCGTCATTTGGAGAACCTTATGCTTGTAGACAATGGTAATTTAGGTCTGTACTTTATGGCAATGTACTCTCTATGAATGATTTCTTTACTACTGTTTTGGTGTGAAAGAACACTGAAGTTTAGAATTGCTTCCTTATGAGATTATGGAGTTTGCATTGGTTCATTAATGCAGTAAATAGGTGTCAACGTTACATCCCACAGAGTTTATAAATAGTACTACCACATTGCATAACATGTCAAGTGTTCTGGGAAACAATTTTGGTAAATCTAATAATCAAGAAATGGGTAATCCGTGTATCCAACCACTGGGTCATCGGTATAGAATGTACTTCTATCGTACTTATTCAATGGTGCATTAAGCATAAACCGTCGAGGTAAATCAGGGTTAGCCAAAAACGCACGTCCAAATGCCACAAGATCCGCATCACCATTTTCAACTACACGGTTTGCTTCATCTCGATCATGGTACCCTACCGCCACCATAAAAGTACCTTTAAACGCTTTCCTCATCGACACCAAAGTGTCACAAGTATCCACTCTTTCAAACCGAGTCACCATTCGTGGCTCAATCACATGACAATAAGCAATCCCAAGTCGACTTAATGACTCGCCATGTAAACGCCAAGTGAGTGAGGATCCGAATCACCGCACTCATTGTAATCGCCGAAAGGAGATAATCTCATTCCCACCTCTCGGCTCCATGTCCTTCGAGATTGCTTCAACAATCTCGAGTGGAAAGCGACAACGGCTTTGTAAAGTTCCACCATACCGATCTCTTTGGTCATTGACTTGATCTTTCAAGAATCGATCAACTAAGTAGCCGTTGCTCCATGAATTTCGACGCCAAAACCGCCTATAGCATTTCGCGACCACCGAAAGTCATTGATGACACCGGAATTTCTTCGATGGTTAGCCTATGTGGCGGTGAATATCGAGCATCTTCTTCTCCTAACCACCGATAAACTGTTGCTTTCAATTGGCTTGTCGTGCTAGAAATCGGAGACCGGCTATTGGGTCGATAAACTGACACCAAAACAAACGCAGAATGAATGTGATTAGGAACAAGTTATAAATGATTTTGCACACTACTTATGTACATGCTAGCGTGTATGTTTTTGTATCATGTGTTTTATATAATACTGTACTCCCTCCGTTCTAAAATAAATTAAGTATGACAAAAAAATTATACAATTTAAGGAAAAAAAAAAAAAATACACACACACACAATCATTATTTATTTTTTACTTTTTACAGAATGATAATTTCAATCTTAACTAATAAATTATTATTTTTCTTTAAATTTGTAGTGATAGTTTGAATTAAAGGTAATATTTTGAACTCCACTAAACTTTTTCATATTATTTTAGTATTTAATTAAAAAGGTAAACAAATAATATGAGAGGGACAGAGGAATATAAAATAAAATGACATGTAAACTAATTTGGTTAGATTGTTCCATTCGGAAACTTTTTAATTGGTTAGACTGTCCCATTCAGAAACTTTTTAATTGGTTGGCCGGTTTGAAACTTGTCTATGTCCCATTGAACACGCAATAATTACAAGTCATGTGTTGAGATCCATGTAGAACTCAAATTTGTCATAGAACCAATTAACCAATTACATTCATTCATTTTTATTTTCACCTTTTTAAAACAACATATCTCGCAAACCAGAATCTTGTTAAAAAAAATACATCGTCGTGGCGAGAATTAAATTATCTTTCTATGATATCGATTGTTATATCTTTCGACGAACTTTTTTAAAAGTCAGTCTCAAAAATCACACGTGATTAGAAAATCACACGTGATTTGTAAAATCACACGTGATTCGTAAAATCAAATCACATATGATTTTAAGAAATCACACGTGATTTCTCTAAATCACACGTGATTTTTACAAATCACACGTGATTTTTCCTGACGAAATTTTTAAAAAAAGTTCACGAAAGATATAACAACGATATCTATAGAAAGATAATTTAATTCTCATCGAATGGTATAATTTTTCGACGTAACGATTAACGGTTGGTGAGATATTTAATTTTAAAAAGGGTGAATATATTTTTAATAAAAGAAATGAGTGCACATGACGGTTGACGGTTCACGACAAATATTGGCTTTATAATGAACTTTTCTACAAAGTCATACATGATGACATAAATTTTTAATAGCATTTTCGCTTTTTTCCTTTTCTTTCTTTTGCCCTTTGTTTAATACTAGATCAAAATTACAAGTCATACATGAAATGTGCTAAGCTCAAAATCACAAATTCACAACTCCAAACAAATTCAGTGGTTCATTTTAAAGGATACAAACTCTTTGCGACACTCATTGACCGCCTCACGATCAAGATGAAAAGACAAATCGTGTTACACCATGATTAAAAGACTAATACGACACTTCAAATGATCAAATCCATTATGTCCATTGTACGCTACATGTATTCATGACTCAAAACCGCTTAGTTTTTCATGAAGTTGCATTAAGTAGTATAACTTTGAACTATCATAAACAAAATTCAAAAAAAAAGAAAAAAAAAAAAAAAAAGACCAGAAAAAAGTGTAAGAGTACGAACCTAATCATTTTTAGAGTGTTAGTTTAACAATTACTCTGTTTGTCCCAAAATAATTGTCCATCGACAAAAAACATACATTATAAGGAAAGCATCATAATTACTTTTTTATTTTTCTTACTTTTTGCATAATGACATTTTTACCTTTAACTAATTAACTTATAACTTTTTAAAAGTTCTTCAAATAAGGGTAATATTGTAAACTTGATATAGATTCTTTATCTATTTTTAGAAGTGAACAATCAATTTGAAACAAGCTAAAAAAGAAATGTAAACAATAAATATGAGATTAAGGGAGTATGTTTAGTTAACTTAAGTTAATGAACAAGAAAAATTTGAGACTTACTTTTATTAGAAACTCTGCCCGAATGCCACAATTGACAAAAGAAGATTCCTCCATTCTCATGAACACCATCAACTATTGGTCTCCAAGCTTCCACATGCTCTTTCTTCCATATTCCAGGGGTGTTTGGTAATCTTTATATAAGAAAAATATATAGCAAAACAAAAGATTAATCACATTTCTAAAGATTATCTTCTTTCTAATCATAAATTTGAAAGTACCCTTGAGCAGTTTCGGAAATTCCAGATGCTTCACTTATCAAGAGTCCACCTTTGGTTGTTCTTTGTTTATAATACAAATGGCATGTGGTTGTGCTGTGAAATTGTAGGATCTTAGTCTTGATAAAGGTGCCAAAACGATCCTGTAATTGTAAATTAATCACACATGTATTAGAACCATGGTTCTAAAAGGCCGCAGCGCCCGCAAACGCCGCGCAAAACGTGAGGCTTGGCCACGCTATAACCTCGATTTAAAACAAGTTTATAAGTCGCCAAATTTAGTATATCAATGCGGCAAAATTTATGCCAAAAATCATAAAACAAGATTAGTGAACTCAACTCCTAAAGTAATACAAATACAAAAATTTGGTGTTGAAAAGAAAGAGGTTTAAATTGATCTAACATACTCCGATGGTATGTCCTACTCATGCACTTTTGATAGTGAACTTAAAACTAGATGAATTTCTAATTCAAAATGAATAAAGTGTCTCATGTAATTTTGGATAAAAGTAACAGGAATAAAAACAGAAAACGCTAAGTTTGTATATTTTAAATTTATATTTACAGTAGTTGTTTATTTCTATAAAAGACAAGATAAAAAATCGTAGGTTAATCAAGAATCATACTCTTGACTCTAAAGTCTCTAAGAGTTGATTAGTAATAAAACCTTATAACTAAAAAGAATTTTGGAGGAAAAAAACTATAACGAGACATAGAAGATTAGATATTACCTATGAGAAAGATGGAAGTTTTTCATGTTGTATGGTGTTAGGAGGGCTATGGATTCCATTGTTGTTTCTTCTTTTTTCTGCATCTTCACTATCATTCACCAACAAGAGTAGTGTTGTAGTTTATATTTCACATCACCATCTAATTCATTGACTACCACTCACCGTATATATATATTTTTAATTTCTTTGCATACTTGTAATCATTTGGAGAGCTAAAAATTTTGTTCGAGGAGGCACATTTTGATAATTTTTAAAAACTACATTAATTATTAAGAGGGCAAATTACAAAAATCTCAAGATATATTAAAAAATTTACACTATAATTACTTTTGCTAGAGGGCGACCCCAAAACCCTCCCTATCTCTGCCCATGCTTGTAATGTTTTATTGATATCTTTCTATAGTCTAGATCAATGAATCAGGAGACAGAAAATTATTTTAAAATTATAAATTATCTCTCAAATTTATAAGTAAATGTAGTTTTGAAGAGCCTTTGGATTACAAACTTATCAATTATATATTATATTGATTTAAGCACGCCACAACATAACGTAGAAGATAAATAATTAAATATGTACTACGAGTTAAGATTAATGTAGAAATAAAATTATCTAAAAATCCAAGAAGTCAATCTTAGTCATTTTTTTTTATCAAAATAAAAATCCAAGAAGTCAATTTTAGCCATTTTTTTATCAAGATTAATGTAGGCGGGCACTTCGATATCGTTCGACGATTTTTTCGATTTTATGTGATTTGTATCACAAATCACATGTGATTTCATAAACGCATGTGATTGCGATTTATGAACTCATGTGATTTGTGATATAAATCACATAAAATCGAAAAAGTCCGTCTAAAATATACGAAGTGCCTCTCTATAAAAATGATTTAATTTCGTCGCGATGGTATGATTCGCTTTGAGAACAATTAACGGTTTGCGAGATATTTAATTTTAAAAACGAGCGAAAGTTTATTTTTTTGTTTGATGAAAAATAGATGATCGTGATTGGCTCATGAATCTTTAAAGAATATTGGATCTATATTAAACTTTACTACTTTCCTTGATCGATTTCAGTGAATTCATGACGTTTAAAATTCACCACAAGCTTCAAAAGTTTTATTTAAGTAAGTGTTTGTTAAAGATCGCCTTCACAACATGTTAGGAAATATATTCATTAGTTGTACATTCTATATTAAGCAAGTACTTTCTAAATTTGACTCTTTCAATCAACTTCGTTCTAGAGATCATCTTTATCAATTCCCTTAAGCTAGTAAAATTTAAATTTTGTTTACGTATAATATGTAAATCGATTTAAAGATATGAGATGGGAATTGTTTTGTTGTTTGGTTTTCTGTGTAGATCGATAAGGACCCGATAAGAATGATAAGGATCAAGAAGCTCGAGTAACACTTAAATAAAGATCATACTTTACTACCGTGAAGCAAGATTTGAACAATTGTGTAAAACTTATGAAGTTGTGTGTGTTGCATTATATTTATAGAGGCAAGCATGGTTTTGATAAACCTTCGTGGGATGATCAACGGTCGCCAGAGAGCTAGGTGTTGATCATCCGAGAGCGCATAAGTGGAGTATCCTCATTTGCTCATACAAAGTGGTGCTTGTCGTGCGTCCCCATGTGATAGTTGATGTGTGTTTCATTGAGGTATTTTTATTCAAGCTTTAAATTTATATTTTGACAGACTTATACCTTAAGTGGACACACTTTTACGGCAAGCAAATCCGATCGATGTAGCCATGGGGTAAGTACAAGGTCGATATCGTGAATAGTATGCTTAGATTTAACCTAGTGAGTTTCTTGATTTAAAAGGGGTTTTGATTGATTTGATTTATAATTAACTACTTAAACAATAAAAGAAAATTAAACTACGCTTGTTGTAATAAATAGGAGAAAGTAGTGCTAGCCATGTTAATCCTATTACATTTTAGTTATCCATCTATTAGTGCAATGATCTAATTATTATGTAGTGCTGACATCAGGATGTATGGGGAGTATCTCCTTGGTCCAAACAATAACCCCGTACTCTTATCTAACCTAGACTAGACCACTTGATCCATGAACCTAGCCTTTACACATGTAATCTCCTAGACCATTTGGTCCATGCACCTATCGGACTACAAGCATGCATTAAGTCGTGTCAACTAATCTACGTCAGTTATCTGTGGTACCCACTTGGTCCAAGCGATACCTACTCTTCCCTACTTGGTCCATGCGAGAAGAGCACTATGCTAACTTAAGTGTTCTCATAATATACATCTTGGTCCATGCGATAGCTAGACTTAAAATACTTAAACACATAAACAAGTACATATTGAGCAATTAACACATAAACGAAATAATACTAAACATTAAATCTAAATAACCGAAATAACTATCATATAATATTGATAAACATGGCTAACACCCAAGGGTATTAGCCCATAATGTATTGAAAAGCACAAGAAGATAATTCAAACGAAGAACAAATAGAAATCATGATGAAATCGATATGCAAATCGAATGATTAAACCTAATGTGATGATACGAGACCTTCTCTTCTTGATCTCCTAGCTATTGGGACTGATCTTGGGGCCTTGGAATGTTTTAATTCGGCCGTGGTTGAGAGTGGCGAGTGAATGATATCAAAAATTCCCATATAGGGTTTGTATTTATTGTCTTCTATCAGGGCTGGAATACGGCATATTCCATAGGGAATACGACGTATTCTGAATATCTTAATTGCTGACGAAGAAAGCATATTCCAAGCATATTCTGCGTATCTTTTAAATACGGCGTATTTCCAGAGTTAAATACGCTGCATACCTTCAAATCTTCGATATTCTTGGACTGGGGATAAGATCTTCAATACGGCGTATAGCCAGAGTTTCATACGCCGTATCCTTCAATAGTTGACTTGGGCTTTGACTGTAGAGCTTCCAAATACGATTGTCAGAGTTAAATACGCCGTATGCTTCAATATTCACCAATACTTAGTGAATTCTTCCAGATATAAATACGACGTATGGCCAAAGTTTCATACGCCGTATGCTCTTTTACAGCTTGCATACAAAATCATCAAAAACAGCTCCAAATCTTGTCTTTTTTCGTGTCTTTTGTAATATTGCTCCATATTAACTGGAATTGGAAAACTAAGATAATTAAGTATCAATTAAGATATAAACATGCAATATATGAGCAATAATCATGTCATAAATTTTCAACAATTCTGGACTTATCAACAGTGTCAAATGGTACATCTTAACCGTTAGTGATAGTTGGAGAGCAGTAGCACTGTATGCTTAGTATGGCCCGATGAGTTTTATCAGACCCTACGTGGCGTGAGATTTAATTCAGGTCGCTATCAAGTGTTTATTGGTGGGCCTGGGTAATGGGCTATTATTGATACGCTATCTAGTCCCCCAAGTCTAGTATTAGATCATGTCTTCGATGATATGATGTTGAAATTTTGTAACTAAGCCCCCACCGCTTATGGTGTGCTACTAGGTTCGCTCATGCACTTTGTTTCCAGGCTATTGTCATTGTTAGTGATGAAGACTAGATGTAGGCCTTTTTACTTCGATCAAGGTTGTAAGCTGAGTTAGGAACATGACGAAGTGTAGGGGAATCCCTTTTGGGTTTATTCGCTATTTTTGGGATTTGACGCGTCTCTTTTGTCTTTTTGACTATATACGACGTCATCCTGACATTTCTTGAGCAGTGTGTTTGACTTGTCCCTTCGACTGCACATGACGTATGTGTTGACGTTAGCAGTACTCGCGTCTTTGTAGGGCGAGTTTCACGCGCCCCATTAAATGTGTGTTGACCCAATGGGCCTTTATCAAATGTAACTTACCGATTCACTTCCTTTGCCTATAAATATGGATAGAAAGGTGGGTAAGTTACAACTTGAAGCGATAAAGTCTCTTTTCCACTTCCACTTTCTCACATCTTTTCCCAAACCCTAAAAACTTCCTTCAAAGAAGTTTTTCATAGGTTTTATTATTTTTACGAAGGCCAGTTTTCTTTCTTTGTGCTAAGAAGAAATGCTCATTCGGTTTGTTCTGGTGTAACTTTAAAGATGAAAGTTAGTGTGGTGATGGCGAAGACATTACTATTTGTCTCAAATCCTTTACCCGTGTATGGGGGTTGGATGTGGAGATGTTAACTCCTATTCCATCATTTTCGGATCATACCATCCTATCCACCGACAAGAAGACCCCTAATCATGAATATGGCAAGTCATTAAACAACCACCATTGTTACAATGTACTTTGCTACTTGCGAAACAAAAACAATGCAATAAATCTTAAAACGCACTTACTTGATCAGGACAACCAAAGAATCGACGTCCTGGGTTGGCCGAGGTCCACGAAGTGCGAATTATTGCTTGCTTACCACACAAGCACCGTACCATGTTGAAAGGTTTAATGTTTTGTAGAAGAAAGGTTTTGGGGGAAAGTTTAGGGATGATAAGTGACGATACAATTGTGGTACAGAGTAATATAGGGAACTGGAACACTGTACAATGGCTTGAAAAAGGACGCTACAGTGAAAGACGATTATGCCCTCACCAATAATACATTGACCGAGCATTACGTGTCAAAGGACCTTTTTGGCCTCAAAATCCCAAGTTTTGGACTCACGGCGACGAAATCTCAAGTTTTGTCCCCCGACGATGTTTTTGACAAGTTTAGGGACCAACGGTGTATCTTTGTCTATAAATAACATCTTTGTAGTTTTATGTATTGAATGTAAATTTTGGCGCCGTTAAAACTTGGGGCCACAAAATTCTAGGCGTGGGCGGTCGGCTACCCTCGAGAACGGCCCTGGATGTAGTGGCGGACGCAAAAATTTGTTACCATACACTTTTATATAGAAATTTGAAATAAGTATGCACTTAGTATTACAGTTTGAAATATGTAAAGAAAAAAAAATCCGTTTTTACACTAGTGATGATGTTTTTTAGGTATGCACATGCCTTAAGTATGTCAGCCCCTCCTGCATAATAGCACGCACCTAACATCATCGTTAAAGCCTTAGAATACGATTTTGACATAATCCTGTCAAATGATAGACTCATAGACGACCTTTGTGGAGGCAGGGGAGGGCCTCTACCTCCCCAAAGTTCAGGGTTATTAGTGTAAATGAAGTATAAGTTTAGGGAAAATATATGAAAGAAACATTACCACCTCTCAAATATTAGGAACGAGTTGTATTTTTTGATGTTTTATGATTATGGGTATGTTTGGCACGGAGCGTGTGGAGCTTTTTGGAGTGTTGATCAATGAGCATTTTGATTTTTAGGAGCCGTTTGGCAAAGGAGCGGTGAGCTTTGCTATTTTTTAAGAATGCTCATTTTTCCAATGCTTCTTTAAGAAGCTGTGAGCGGTGAGTTGTGGTTATTACTCACAGCTCACTGCTACTGCCCACTGCTACTTTTAACAAACACACCCTATATCTATTTTCTTCTTTTACAATTCTTATCGTTAGATATATTCAATATAACAATTTACGTTTCGGCCCTCCCAATAAACATGTTCAAGTTCCGTCACTGGATAGACCGTAAACCACAACATATATTGAAAAAGGTTTCTTGCGATATGATGAATGAGTATGTTTGATATATTGACAGAGCAAAGTAATTTACAAGAAAGATTTGGATAAAACAAATGAAGTCATATTTACTCATGGTATCAAGAAGTGTACAAATATATGAATAATATCTTTATCTACAGAACAAACAATAAGTAACAAAAGAATGTGGGAGCCTAGCTATATCACAGTTATGTGCATTACAAGACACTGATTTTAGCTCTAGCATGACCCTGAGAAACCTGGAACTGCTCGGTGATGCCCAAATGTGCCATCAGTAGCCAAACATGAGTCAAAAACTCGCCCCCTTTCCTAAGCTGTTGCTCGTGGTGAAATCCTCTGCAGTGAGTAGCAGCATAAGCTAAGATCTCGATCCATACTTGACTCATGACTTTCCACATACGCTCTTTTTCCATCTTTTTCAAAGATAACGCGAGCCTGCAACCATCAAACAGTGCAGATTTGCATCGATCCCCCTTCACTTTACTAGGCAACACTTCAAGAGAATCAACTTCCAGCAGCTTTAGACATGCTTCAACTTTTTCGGTAATAAGACCTTTTTCTTTGAAAAAACGCATTGCTTCAGCACAGGTGTCGCGATACCTGATCATGCCAATACCTATTGGCAACATAACAGGGTATGTCACAAGGAGATACATCAGATAGTCAGATATGTGCTTGCTTTCCGTGCGACATATATCAATATCAGAACCATCTTGATTGCCAACATCTGAATAATAGCAAAGAGTGGTAGCAATGTGCCATATAAGAATGCTTTGATCAAATTCAACTTTATTGATACTCCATAGAAGAGCGTCACACTCATTCTTTTGTAGCGAAAAACTACCTTTATGAGTACATAACTCTTTCAGATTGGAGTTGACAGCCATATACTCGTGAAACTGAGAGTAAACTAATTCTTTTAGGTTGTCAGAAACTTTGTTGTATGTCTTGTAACGATGCTGTTCGCGAACCTTATCTATTTTTAAAAGTATTTGAGTTTTTAAGAAACAAGCAGGTCTCTCGTTAAGGGAAACACTTAGCAGGTCAAACTGTGCAATGGAACCGGACCACCTCTGTTTGTTCGGTTGCTTCAAGAATGGGAATATGAGGATTTTTCGAGTGAGGTTTCGTTGGATCAACCAATGATCCATCCAATCAGAGCGGAGCATGGTTATTACCGCAAAGATATCCATTATCAATGCAGTACCGATTAAAAGGTATGTAAGGATGATGTCGATAAAGTGGTGATCGTCGATTTTACAAATAAAATGGAAGCCCAAAGGTACTAGAAGAAGGACAAAAATGCTAGTAATGCGAAACAAAAGCCCGTTAAATGTATAAACCACATTAGCCTTGGTGTAAAGCATGTCAAACGCAAATCCAAGCTCAATCGCAACCGCACGGAATGCATTGCTTGATTCAAGATGGCGAAAGTAGGATTGACTGCTATCTCTATCCTCAAACGTAAGGATGAGATCAACAAAAAGCCGTTTGAATGTTTGAAATAGATTATAAGCTTCAGATATTTCTTTACCTTCTTCAGGATATAAATGATTATTGACTGTAAGGGAGAGTTCAGCGACCTCCTCCACGTTAACATCAAACCCTTGTGACTTTTTAAGCAGGAAATCCTCCAGAAACTTAGGATAATCGGGACCTGCGTCTGGAGGGCCAAGCAACGAGTCACGAAGGTTGTCAGTGTTTGCTAACCGTAGAGCTTTAATACGTTCATAACACTTGATGAAACCGGCTATGTAAACCAATACGCTTAGTTTAGGGAGATCAGAGCAGCCTGGCCAGGATAGCAGTAGGATATAAAGAGCTACTGCAAACTGAAACACAATCTCAACAAAGTGTCTTAATGAAAGCTCGTTATCTTCTAACGCAAAGGCTGTAATAGAATCTGGACCGCCAAGGTGAAGGAGGAGAAAAGGTGCCCAAAAAGACATGAGTTCACTTGTGTTTTGTTTGTAAGTATTTTCTGAATTTAAATGAGAAGTGTTGCTGCATACGTCTAAGGCGGTTCGGGTAATAACACCAAGCGCTGCTGATGCAACAGCTAATGCTAATAAGTAGGCAAACCAGAGAGCCATTCTAACTCGTGTTCTTGGATTGTATTTCCGAACATTTCCTAGTAGACTTAAGGTGATCTGTGAAACAAGGCTGATCACAATAAGTCCACGTAGGGCCCACTCGTTCCACATATGCTTAACGTCATCGGGTACCACTTGGAATAGCTTTCTGTGTTCTGAAAGTGTAATCAAACCTATAACTGGAAAGAAGTTAAAAGAAACTTATAATTAAGTTCGTTACCATATGCCAATTCGATAATCTAGTATAAATGTACACTTAACACAAAAAAAGAAAAAAATAACAGAACATTTATATAGAAAGCAAATTTTAAGATTTACCAATGGACATCATCTTTGTTCCAGATTCTTAAATTAAAGTGGATATAATTGGTTTTGTGCTTTGCAGTAGAAACTGATACGGCTTGGATATTCAGTTTATCAGTTATTTATGCAAAGAGCATATGTTGTGGTTCCTGAATTAGTGGGAAAAATCACTACAATTTCTTGGTAAATACGAGAATATCTCGAAATGGAATGTCAACATTCCTGGAGATATAATCGTTATTCTAACCGACAAAGATAAACAGAGATTCATACACGCAAACAAAGGTGTGGGTTGGTGGTGATGTGGTCCTAATGAGTTCCTTTTTTTAACTTGCAAAAATTTAGTTTCTCTAACTTACTAGTTTTAGAAAGTGACAGTAGATCAAACTGATATTAGCCTATTAAATTTGAAATCCAGTGATAATTTCGACATCTGTCAACTAGCATTGGATATCATAAATTCAGTCTATATTCCAGTATTTTCAAATTGGCTTCTGTTCATATAATGATCACAAAAAAAGAAAAAGAAAAAAAATAAACCTATTTTTAATGAAATAAGAAAATTTAATTTGATCAGCAATAGTCTTTTTAATAGTTTTAGGTAAGACCCACATGATGATGTCATTCTACAAAAGTCTTCTCACTTGTAAATTTCTTCCTAATTACATCTTGTTGACTTAATCAATTAAGATATCAATCTTATTGCTTGAAGTTTCTTGAACTCAGGTTGAACATTTTAGACACGAAAGCATCAATTTCCTCATATATTATATGAAATTACTGGTTAAAATGAACGAAACTTCACTTGATAAACTTCTTCAATTACCAAAAGTGGAACTATGTTCCATAAGTGCAGCGTGCTACAATTTGATCATGTTGGGTTGATAGGCCTAATGAAAGCACGTAAAGATGGATTCTTACATTTCTTAACAAAATATGTCTCCAGATACTATCATACTTTTCCTTGAGCCTCTCGACAATCTGGGGATTGATTTTTCTTTCTTCATAATAGTTGGATTTCCACCATTGTCGGTGAATTCATAATTCAATTTCGATTATACTTACAAGCTACTTTTGGGTGTTACAAATTTTGTTCTTTCCATCACTAATTTATCTTAAAAATTATTGTACTTGTATGTATAGCTAACGCTTTCATGGGAGCTCTGTTTATCTAGTGGCACTTGGCACATGATGGTTCTACTTCCAGAAGCATAGCCAAACAAGCATATATGCTGGGATCAATTATGAAATTGTTTGATTGTGGGTCGCAAAAGTCTGTATTTTGTCTCAATGTGTGTCACTTCTTGTTTTGTACTTGTAAACACTCTATATGGATTCACAAAATGAAATTACAATGCTATTATCATTGTCTTTAGTCAAGTAACATGTTTTATATCGTTAGTACATCCACTGACTAAGCTAGCTACATCCAAACGTATGAAACTCAAGCTCCTCTGCATACCACATCTAAGTAATGTCAGGTAGCAAAACTGAGTATGTTATCATTATAAGGGTGTGTAATAGCTGTTTCCTATAAAGGTTTATTGGTTATTTGTTTCTAATATTTTCCTAGAAATTTTAAGTTTTGTTAGAGGAAGACATAGGATCTGATAAAATAACTCATATCCATCTGTCTGTTATGTTAAAATTACCAATGTTAATCATCAACTAGCATATTTCTTTCGACGATGCTCTCACATTGTCTCATTAAGAATGCATATTAGCCTACATAACAGTCAACCATATCTAGTCCATGCATTTCTCAGTCAAAAAGATAAGCTTAATAAAGAGCTGCAAAACTGGACTACATAAATATGATCAGTAAACTATACCTCAACTGGTAGGCATGAACGTAGTCTTGACAAGCATGGTGGATAATCTTTTCCAGAGATATACAATAATTGGAACCTCAAAACAAAAACATTGTTCATAACTGCAAGTACACATCGGCAGGTAGCAAAATCGGACAAGTTGCCAGTAATAGCTACCAAACTGTTTGCCAATAAAAAAGTCAATGATTTCTACTGACATACTCACTATAACAAACACCTTGTGTACGTTACTGCAAAGTTCATGTTGCAAAAACCATCGTTGTGGTTTGCCAAATTGCCTTCGCAGTCCTAGTGGTTTTGAAAGTGCAGGCGGCCTAGAGAAAGTTTCACGTTTATCTTTCTCCATGGGCGAAGTGAAATGACTAAAAGGCCCATGTGTTCTTCCCCTTTGAATTTTATTTATTTTAAATAAAATTAAAGAACAATGAATTTTCCTACCACCCACTTGGTTTTCAGTTAAGAGTACCCACGACTAGCAGAAAGTACAATGATATCCTTATTGTCCCAAGAAACCACTTGGGTGAGGGTAATGAAACAGAAGGTAACTGTTAGCCCGTATTATGTAACGGCGGCTCAGTCTAGAATATTCTGTCTAGTGCTATTTATAGTTAGGATGTAATTGTAATTAATCAGTCAATCAAATCATTTCAATCATATTATCTTACATGGTATGAGGCCATTAAGATCCCTAAACCTTTTCTTTTCTCTTCTGTCGATGGTTGGTATATGTTGATTGCCAATAGATTGTTTGTTCTTGTCAACTGTTGGTATTTGTTTAATTACCAGTTGACTGTCGTGTTTTTCTACTTTCATTTATGGGTGATTACCAGAAGTTTGTGGTGGTTTTATCTTCTTCGATTTTTGGTACAAGTGCTTATATTTGTGATTTGTTCTCGTGGTTTTTCATTCAAGGGGAGTCTTATAACATTGATATGAGTGTAGTGGTGCTGCTGCAAAAGCAACTTTAATAAAGTGAAAAAGAAATCAGCAATTATAACCCCAAAAAGAATACACGAATCTAAATTGTGCAATAGCAATAATTTGGTGCTACTTAAAAAAAATAAAAAATAATAATTGATCTTTATGTTTTTTTAAGAAAAAACACGCCCCGTTTGTTTAGAAGGTTTTTTGGGGGTTGAAGTGTTAGAACCAACTTTCGTTTTCTCGTATTTTCTTTTGATGTTAGTGCATGAGTTTGGATGTATCATTTGTCTTAGTTGTAAGGGATACTTTGGGTTATCCCATTTTAGTTGTAGGGGATACTTTGGGATATCTCATTTGGTCAGGATACTTTAGTTTATCTTGTTTGGTAAGTGATACTTTGGTTTATCCCATTTGGTCAGGATACTTTGGTTTATCCTGCTTGTTTTGGATACTTTGGTTTATCCGGTTTGTTGCTTCTTGTTGAAGATGCTTCAACACTTCATTGTCGAACGTCTTCATCAACAATCATTTATTTGATTTACTTTATTGTTTATTAGCTTTTTATCTCCAAATCGAACTTTTCATGATTTCCGCTTCGACCGCGAAGATGTTAGCCGACATGTATGTAATGGGCCAGCCCCTAGTCTGTAATATTCATCTAGTCTTATTTATAGTTACGATGTAATTGTAATCAATCACCAATCAAATCATTTCAATCATATTATCTTAGGGGAAGAATGAAATTGCAGAGAATGAGAATCGGATGAGAATATATGATTGGATTCCGATGTTTGGTGCCAAGTGAGAATCGAACACATAAATATGTACATGCTTAAATCTCTTGTTTGGTGTGACCGTAGAATGAGCTTATATAGAAATCAAAATGTAAGCACAAACCTGATTATATTTCTTAACCAATATTATATAACGATGGCCATTATTATCTATCATCATTTTCCACCAACAAATTGTAATTTATATAAAGTTTCACATTTCTTATGGTATATCTAGGCAACACGTTAACCTGCAACTTTTCAAATTAAGTTTTTTATTGTTTCAAACATTGAAGCTTTTATACCATCTATTTTATTACATTCTTTTTCCGAAATATGTTAGATATTATTTATATCACAAAGAGAAAATTGATGAGACATTAGTTTGCACATTTGATCAGAAGTTTAAATTATGCAGTTGAACTTGTTCAATCACAATTGTGTTTCCTCATAGACAAATAATCAAACACTTGGTCTGCACATTATTATGACAAGGAAAACTTTGTTTCAATCTATACTTTACAAGGAGAAACTCAAGGATAAACTAAATAATATGACTCTATGAATGAAAAATATGATTTAAAACACATATCAGTAAAGATGACATGAAAAAACTGGAACATCACAAAAGTTACGAGAGAGAGGTATGGATAGGGATTGAAAGTTTTTCTAAATTTTAGTTACATGTGGCTTGCACATGACCCTTCCCTTTTATACCTTGAATTATTTTAATTTGATCCCTTATTCTAAGGAGGAATCCACCGAGAATGAGTTAACACTGTATTCACGGATTCTCTCCTTTCTCCACTTTTTTTAAAGAATGAAAACCTTTGAATGGGAATTAAAAATCTATTCTTCGTTTCCATTCTCATACGTACACAAACAATAGAATGACCCTTCATTCCGTTTCTTATCTTTCCATTCTCTCCTACCAAACACCCCCTTACAGTAACAACCTGGGTGAAGGAACAAGCTATTGATACGGGTAAGGCAATTTTCCGTATGGTGTTTGTCCCATATATGTACAAAGAAGGTGAAGACCAATGATAAGGGTAAGGCAATCTTGGAATAGCACCAGTGGTTAATACTCACATAAATGGTAAAAGATGTAACTTTGGGAACGGGTTGAAATCTGACCCGTATGTAAATGGGTCGAAATATATGTAGCATATTACGCAGCTACCTCAAGGAACGGATCTTCAGCTTTTAGTGCAACGAAGAACAAATGCAGAAGGCAAGTATCAAAGAATAACATTTTCAGCAATCAAAACAAATGTAAAGTTTTTATAAGAAACAATAAACATGTTGTCTCAACTGTTGGTTGAGCTGGTATTGGCAAGAGCACACTTTTAACATGATACCATACGAGTCACGTAATTGCTACGATATTAATTTTCGAAGACATAAACTGCAACGAAGGTTTATTATCTATTGTACAAATTGCAACTTCAAAACACAACATCAATTCTTAATACATTTGTGGCTATTAAAAAGACCAAACAAAATTTACAAAATCTAAAGGAGACATATAAATGATTACCATGACCAGTTGATTTCTCCAAACTCCTCAAATAGATAAAAGGCCCCACCATGTTGTGATAAAGTTAGGAGGTCTTGGAAGATACTTAAGTCTCGCTTGTTCTAAATCTTCATCACAAACAAGTCTTACACCACTCCTTCACTTCAATTTCTTCACTCATAAAAAAAATGTTACAAAATTCTTTGCTTCCTCCAGCTCAGATTTCACTTGTCGATAATGCAACCATATCATATCCGACTCAACGATTCTCATTGGCTTATCCTCAAAATAATCCCAATATGGACCCCATCGTCTCAAATAAGCTCCATCAAAGTTCTTACCGTTGGGCTTGTAATGGATCTATGGTCTTAACGTTAATCACAATATACCAAGTAAAACATGGGATTAAATGAAACTATAAAAGTGTTTGTATTAATCTGTCATCATCATTCATACATAATATGTTCATAGTATATATACTAATTGAAAGGGTACATAGTGAACCGTTGTGATGGTTCATTATATGGTAGTTATGTTATAACTGTCATATAACTATTTCTGTAACTGTCTGAGTTGACTTTGAGGTCTGAATTTTCTTGTTTGACTTTCGTTGACCGGGTCGTTGTGGGTTGAGATGGGTCGATTGGTGATTAACCCAGTATTCTCCCCCTTAATCACAATCGTCTTGTTGTAGATCTTTGACTCCAATTAGTTGTCTCATTGTGAGGAATCGATCTTGATAGTGCTTTTGTGAGTATGTCACCTTTCGAAATTCTCCACTTATGAATTCGACTTGTAGATCTTCTCTTCGACGCATTCTCTTATAAAGTGGTATTTTATATCGATGTGCTTACTACTTCCGTGAAATACGGATTCTTCATTAGTTCGATGGCGGACTTGTTGTCCACCAAGATTGTAACCTTTTCTTCTTGCGTGTAAGCTTTCCGAGTAATCTCTTTAACCATAATGCTTGTGTTGATGTTCTTGTTGCTGCAATGAATTCAGATTCACATGATGATAGAGCTACCGTGGCTTGCTTTTGTGTACTCCAGCTGATTGGTGATTCACCGTAGTAGAAGATAATTCCAGTAGTGCCTTTGCCTTCTTGAGTGTTGACTCCGTAGCTACTGTCACTATAACCTTGTATCTGGTTTCCTCCATTGTGTTTGTAGGTGATTCCATAGTCTTTTGTTCCTTTAACGTAGCGTAGTACTTGCCTTATTGCTTTCATGTGTTGTTCCTTTGGTTCTTGCATAAAACGACTAAGTAATCCACTGGAATAACTTAAGTCGGGTCTTGTATGTAGCAGATATCGTAAGCATCCAATTAAGCTTCTATATTCAGTTGAGTTGACCGTTGTTGCTTCATTGTTCTTTGTTACTCTTGTTCCTGGATCCATAGGTATTAATAAAGTTTCGTTGCAGTCTGGAATTCTAACTTCCTTTAGGATCTTGCTTGCGTAGGCGGATTGCTTTATTGATATGTCACCTCCAGTTTGTGTGACTTTAATTCCTAAGTAGTACGATAGTAATCCTAGGTCACTTGTTGGGAATTACAGATTTGATGATTACAAAACTACGAGCAAGAATGAAGAAATAAGAAACAATGAGGGCCTAATATGTAATAGTTAGCTTTTCTAGTAAGCTAGGGTTTGTAACCTCCCTCTATTATATAAAGAGGGATGGCGTATAGGGTTACTCACTCATCTTTTCATTTATTTTCATAGTAGACATCTCTAATGAGAGTCTAACACACGATCATAGTGTGTGTATATTAGTAGTATTAGTTTCTTTGTTTTAATTAATAAAGAAAACCTTATTAGTAACATTGATGTTCTTATTGATTCCGCTGTGCATATTCAATGTTATTGATATCCTAGTTGAGTCCGAATCTGGGTTTCTACAATTGGTATCAGAGCCTCGTGGCTCTCAATCTAGGGTTTATAAGGTTTTCATCTAATTAGGGTTTATACCCTAATTGTTTTATTGCAGCAAATGTAAAAAGAAAAGAGGCAGCAAGTGACTCATGAGATGATTAGCAGCAGTTTTGATGGAGATAATTCTGTTTGAGGGGCGTATTTGTTTTTGACACAAGATGCGTGAGGTACAATACTGGTTCCATATATAATTTTTCATTGGATCATGGTACGTCAAATCTTAATTCATCTCATTTGTATGCAATTGGACGGTGACCTCATTTCTTTTGATTGGTCAATATTAAATCGTCACTTGATCACACAAATCATAGATCTATCTGATTGGTGGTTCTTGATATTAATTCAAGACATGTGATTTATACTCACGTGGGATTGATACATGAATTGATAGGTTATTTATTGGCTGCATAATATAAACGGGTGGCATACAGGTCATCGATGTCCCATCTTTTCGGTATGTTATTAATATAAATTGCTGATTTCAAGGGATGAAAATTCTGGTAGCAGGAATTCGTACAGGTCAACATTTTTGATTGGCCTATGCTTATACACATATGGGTTAATTCCGTTTGTGTACTGATTGATACTGGTTCCACCGATGTAAAATTACCAATTCTTACTCGTGTTATACATTGGTTCGAGTAAAGATTTAATAGGGTGTGGTGTATGATGGTTATGTTGGGCATGTCCTTGATTGGTTCGTATTCTATATCTCTAATGGCTTGTATTATATCAGATTGGATGTTAGTATATCAGATGTGGGGCTCTCGTATGTGATGGTAGTATTGTGTATTTTTTTCTGATTGGTCTCATGATCGGTATTATATTCATTTGATATGTACTGATTATCATTGTTTCTGGTCACATGTGGGTAGTATTTCATTTCTTCTGATTGGTTTATGTCAGTTATAACTTTATTGGAAGATGTCACGTGATGGTCTGCACGTGAGCATGATTTGATAATACTGCTGATCTCATTTTAATATTGGTACCTTTAATTCAAGTGGGACTAACTGTTAATTGGAGGACATCAAGGTACTGGTCGGTTATATTTTTTTTTGACATCAGCAACTTTGGGATATTTATACCGTGATTATACAGCAGCGTGGGAACTTAAATTCTGGTCGTCTATTGTTTATACTACTCATGATCGGTTGTTGTATATGTTTATTCGATCTTGACAGTTTGTGTTGGTCTTCAAATGTTTTACTAGTCTTGGTGAGTTGAATTTTATTCAATGATGAACCCTAGTAATTAACATATTTTCGCTTTGATTTGATGTTTCTCTTGGTCGCATATTTTGATTCGTTTACCGACGGTTCTTTGATTGCTTATTGGTTTACGCTAATTATTACTGCTGATCGGTTGCTACTGGTGGATTCTGCTGGTTGCTTTGGATTTCCTACTGGTTGATCAGTGAAGGGGTGAGATCTACAAAAAGTACTTAATGTTCGCATTTGCTATCACTTTAAGGAGTTACGTTGTAGTGCTCAGGGTTAGTGAAGGGGCGAGATCTATAGAAAAGGTGCTTAATGCTCACAATTGCTAGTATCTCATCTAAGTTTGGAGTCACATGGATAGTGCAAGATATAAGACGCCTACGTTGATGTTTCTACTGGTTCTCTATTCCTACTGGTTTTGCTGCTGATTTGACTTCTCTGCTGTTATGCTTTATTTATTTTGTTTAGTTGTTAAAAAAAAAAAGAAAAAAAGATGGTTAGTATAGTTTAAGGGGAAGCTTATTGTTTATTTACTTACCATCTACATGCATCACTTGAGGGGAAGCGTCTACGAGTTGCACAAGACCCTTATTAGATGATTACAAAAAGGGGAAGAAAATTCATGATGTGCAGCTTATTATTTATGATGACATGTTTTAGCATTGTTTCTTTATACAAGTTGTTTTGTAATATCAATTAGGGGAAGATTGTTGGGAATTACAGATTTGATGATTACAAAACTACGAGCAAGAATGAAGAAAGAAGAAACAATGAGGGCCTAATATGTAATAGTTAGCTTTTCTAGTAAGCTAGGGTTTGTAACCTCCCTCTATTATATAAAGAGGGATGGCGTATAGGGTTACTCACTCATCTTTTCATTTATTTTCATAGTAGACATCTCTAATGAGAGTCAAACACACGATCATAGTGTGTGTATATTAGTAGTATTAGTTTCTTTGTTTTAATTAATAAAGAAAACCTTATTAGTAACATTGATGTTCTTATTGATTCCGCTGTGCATATTCAATGTTATTGATATCCTAGTTGAGTCCGGATCTGGGTTTCTACTTCACTCATCTCGAATTTTTCTTCCATTTGAGCTTTGAACTTGTCTATTTCTTTCTTTGGTGTGCCAGTGATGATTAAATCATCCACATAGACTCCTACTAGAAGTATTGAGTCTTTTGTTTTCTTCGTGTAGACAGCTTCTTCCAAAGCGCATTTCTTGAAATCTAAAGACTTCAAGGTATTTTCTACTTTTATGTTCCATGCATGTGGTGCGTGTCTTAAACCATAGAGCTTTTATGACTCAGACTCTTCCATTATCTTTTATAAATCCTTTAGGTTGTGTAACATACACTTCTTCTTTTAAGTCTCCATGCGTAAATGCAGATTTGACGCTCAGGTGATGTACTTCCCATTTGTTATTAGCAGCCTATGGCTAATAGTAATCGGACTATTTCCATTCTTGCTACAGGTGCAAAGACTTCTTCAAAGTCTATGCCATGCTCTTGTATGTAGCCTTTTGCTACCAGTCTTGCTTTATGCTTGACTATATTTTCATTAGCATCTTTTTTGGTCTTGAATACCCACTTTAATCCAATGTCTTTATGTCCTTTTGGTAGAGTGGTTAGTTCCCATGTATTGTTCCTATTAATGGAATCTAATTCGACCTTCATTGCTTCAATCCATTTTAGACCGTTTGATGCTTCCTTGTAATTTTAGGTTCATCTTTGGACCCAAGAATAAATGCTCGGTAAAACTTCCTGTTATCATATATATCATTCAACGCTCTAAAACCTTTTAGTGGTGTATTATCAAAGTTTGGATGTAAGTTCCGAGTTGTATTTGAGTTACTTTGATTGGTTGAACGTGCTGAGGTAGTTGGTGTTAATTGAGTATTAATTCGCGATGAAATTGTAGATGGTGTGCGATGAAATTGTGATTGTGAGGGTGAGTTTGTTGTTGATGTTGCATATTCATGATCATCATTTGCAGGGATTTCATTGTCTTCTTCATTTGGTTGGATTTCGTGTTCTTGATGTTCATTTGTGGCTTCAAGGTTTTCGGCTTTGAAGTCAAACCATTAGTGTTCATTGTTGGTGTGTTCATCCAGGTAATCCTTCCAGTCCCATGCTTCATCCTCTTTAAACTTCACATCTCTATTAACACATATCCTTTGTGTTGTTGGATCAAACAGTCTATAAGCTTTTGATCCTTGTTCGTTTCCTAAGTATACCATTCTGTTGCTTTTATCATTTAACTTTGTTAGATGTTGTGATGGTACCTTTGATATGCCATGCACCAAAACTCTTAAAGTTTCTAAATTTGGCTTTCTTTGTTTAATTGCTTCATATGGAGTGATGTCTTCTAAGGCTCTTGTAGGAATTGTTTAGAATTTATATAGCGTGTCTAATAAACTTCAAATTTCAAAAATTTTGAGGCATGTTGGTTGCTTTCATCATGCATCTCGTTGTAGACATATTTGTCCTATTCCTTCATTCAACTACTCCATTTTGTTGTGGTGAGTAAAGTGCGGTTAGTTGTCGTGCTATACCGTTCTCTTTGCAGTATTTAGTGAATTTGTTAGATGTGAATTCTCCTCCACGATCAGTTCTTAACATTTTCAATGTTGTCCTTAGCTCCTTCTCTATTGTTTCTTTGTATTCCTTGAAAGTATCGAATGCTTGATCACCAATCGACCCATCTCAACCCACAACGACCCGGTCAACAAAATTCAAACAAGAAAAGTCAGACCTCAAAGTTAACTCAGACAGTTACATAAACAGTTATATGACAGTTATAACATAACTGCCATATCATGAACCATCACAACGGTTCACTATGTACCATTTCAATTAGTATATATACTATGAACATATTATGTATGAATGATGATGACAAATTAATACAAACACTTTTACAGTTTCATTTAATCCCTGGTTTACTTGGTAAATTGTGATTAACGTTAAGACCATAGATCCGTTACAAGGCCAATAAATGGCATCAGAGCATAAAAACTGGGACAGATTCCAAAGAGACTTCATATCAAGACATATACAAAGAGAGAGTAGCACCAAATTTGGGAGATGCATGAGGAAACTATCACAGGAATGCAAGGCCATGCTTAAGAAAAAATTGTTGGACATTGAAGCCTATGACAAAGCCTTGCCAAAACCACAAACCAACATAGAAAAGCATAAAAGGTACATATGCTTTGGTTGTGGTGTTAGGGGACATATCTCTGCCAATTGTCCTAACAAAGAGAAGAAGAAGCAGGATGCAGAATCAAAGGAGAGAACATAAACGTCAAATATCCAAATTACTTATCCAGAATACATACACCTATCCACATATTTCATGGTGGAAGGGACTGATGAAGAAGGGTGGGATAAGATATGTTATATCAGCAATCGGATAAACAAACATGTTTGTTCAAACTTGAATCTATTTGCAAAATATAAAGAGAAGTTTGATGTGGAGAAGATACAAGAAAAACATAAACTTATGTTTGTCCATGGGGTAGGAGAGGTACAAATTCTGATAGGGACAAACATCCTTATCATCCCTGCACACCAGATGTTTCTCTTAACATCTTATCAGCCAAGCAATTGGAGTCACAAGGATTGGAACTCATCTTCAAAGGTAATAGATGCAAGCCAGTACCAATGTTTAAATGCCCACAAGATTGCCGTTTTGTTCCAAACAAGATGAAGAACAAGCAAAACAAATATATGGAAGACTTTTATAAATTACTTGAAGAAAGTTCTTTGGAGAAAAGGGAGGAGAATCAGAATGGCACCATCACAAAGCAAGATGAATTCATCTGTGTTAAAGGTGTACATTATCCTATTACAATTTCCTCTTTTAATGATTTTGTTTCATTTCTTGACTTAATACAAATTGATGAAATAATAAGCCAAGAATGGGACAATTTTAGAAATCCATTTGATAATGCATTCATCTGGTTTTACACTGTCCATTTGAATAGGGACCTACCAGGACCCATTCCACCCAAAATAAGGAATAGATAGATCCACTTGATGGATCTATACAAACTTGTGGACACACTTGGGGGATACCTTAGTGTAGTCTTTACACAAGACTTTGATTACATTGCAGAAATTTTTGGCCTTGAAAAGAAAATGGCCATGAGATAAAGGCATGCTACAATCACTATTCGATGTCTTTAAGTCTTATTACAACACCGCTAGGCCTCAAAGACCTAAAATGAAGGTCATTTTAGGAAGAATGGAGAAATGCATGGAGGGATTCCAAAAGGAGAGCCCATGAACAAGCAGAAAGACAAAAGATTGGAGCATTTTGGTGTGATAATCGAAAATCTCAACAAAGAATGAAGAATCAAGCAACATGATTGTCACACCCCAATTTACATGTTTTGCGTGGAATGGAATTCACAGGATAGAGCGTCATAGCACCACAATCACAGTTATATTGAGCGACCTAAAGTGTCGTTTAAAACACATCGTTTGATATTTAATAAAAGCGTTCGAGTTACAACATAGGTCCCAAAAGTTTATAAAGTTTGCGGAAATATAAATATATTACAAGTCCAAACGATGTTTTGAAAGAAAGTGCCATAATGTACAATGATATAAGTCGCTTGCGACTAAAAGGAATTCCTTAACCATGCCATGATGAATATACCTTAGTTACACGAAAATACATTGCTAAAGCGGTCAACAATAATGTTGGTGAGAAATCATAGGTTTATGTAAATGTTTTATACGACTACGCAAGTATAGACCGGTATGACAATCATGTCACAGAAAAATGTTACAATTGCTATAAGTCCATGACACCGAAACTAGACTGTTTATGATGTACGCCCCAAAAGAGTGTTTTCCAGACAACTCAATAATGTTATTAAATGAAATGTATCCGTATGACTAGTTGGGATTCACCAACCCGGATGGAGGAGTCACCCTCGATAGATCTATCCACTCACCCTCGCTTCTACGATTAACGGTTCATGTAATATAATGGGGACTTTCAATTGGCATGTGGTAACTTAAGCAATGTAAATGAATTTAACATACTTGGTATCGTAATAAAAATGTTGTGCAATGTATTCTCCCCCGTAGGTTTGAAAATAACTATAAACATGTACGACGGGGCTATGAAAACTCACTTGATAAATTGGTATGATGACAAGAGTGAGTACACTGAGATGTAGCGTGATGCTTTAACCTTGACCTATTATGAATGATATGATACGTAATGAGTTATGATGTAATGTTATGCATGCATTTCGTATGTTATTTATACCATTTGTGAGTTTTGAAAATAATACTTATCGTCGTAAAAATACTCTTTTGACGTCTTGACCATTCATAAATTACTTTACAAGTATTTACGTCAAAATGTCATCCTACAATAGTTTCGTAATGATTTATTGTGAAATTTTTGTCGCAAAATAATGTCGTCGGAAATTTCATGAAAGTGACAAAAATGGCTTCGAAAAGCTAGTCGTAAAATGGTGTACGTCGAACGTTAGGAACCGAACTCGACGGTTTTGGAAAGCTTGTATCAAAATCTAGAAGTTTTAGTACATGAGTTTTCGTCATAGAGGTCTCGAACATAAAGATAATAGAAGTTAAATATGGTGATTTTGTCCAAAATGTGGTTTAAAAAAAAAATGAGTTTCGGCAAAGTTTAAGCAACCGTAAATAATTTATTACAACTCCGCTAGACAAGCGGTTGGTCATTTTAGAAAATATGCTTGGTGATCTCGATTTTATTAGAAGACATCTTGTTACAAAAGTTCTCGTCATCGTTAAAATAGCCTTCAATATGGTCGTTTTGTTTACCGTAACACTTGTCTCGTAAAAATAATATAGTTTTCTTAAATAAGAAAGTTACGGCAATTTTATGAAAACGTGTATATTTTAGTCGTTATAAATCCGTTTTCTATGTATTATCGTCCTTAGCTTCGTATCAAAGTATACTAATATATTTTTGATAAGTCGAAATAATTTATAAAGCTTAAGACTCGTTTTTGACTCGTATAACATAAAAGCAGTTCTTTGAAATTCGGAAATATATATTTTGTCGTTAAACTTGAAAAATTCATAACTTCTTCGTTATAACTCCGTTTTAATCCGTTCAAGCGGCCACGGATTCGTTTTAAAGTATATTTTCTAAATATCTAGGCCAAAAATTCGTGTCTACTGTCGAATTTTCCAGAAATACAAAACAAGATCAGACCACTTTTTATACTTGTCGAAAAGAGTTTTTCTCGTACTAAACCTATTCCAATCCCTTCAAATCAACTCCAAAGCTATTCTAATCCTACCATACACCTTCTTAGGGTGTCATGGGTTCCTAAACATCATCAAGACCAATATATAACAAGGGATAAATTATAGGATGACTTATATGTATAAAACTCTAAAAACAATGTTAAAAATGGTATAAATAACCATAAGTCTTGCATGCTTGCTAAATAATGAAGAAATAAATATGAAATGAAAATGAAAGATATAAAATGAAAGTGATATGCTTACAAGCTACTATGATGAGGTGATTAGAACAAGGATCAACCTAAACACCCTAGGTTTTTATTTCAAAACCTTTAATAAGAGTGTAACTAGAGTGTTTATACTTGATCTTGGAAAATTTTATGAATTCCTTCTACTCCTTATGTATAACCGGTTCTATGGAGAGGAAGAACAAGATAGAGAGAACTTTTATTAACTTGTGAATTATTTGAGGTGAATGAAATGAAAGAGTGATACATGGAGTATAGATCTATACATTTGAAAAAAACTTACCAACTTCATTAATTGCAACCCCCCCTTGGTCGGCCAAGGGGGGAAGTATTCACAAAATATATTTTTTTTTTCTTTATTTGTATGTAATTGTTAAAAAAAATGTAAGTAAATGTTTATGTATTAATAACTTGTAAGGTTTGTATATACATTAGTGTATTTAAGGTAGTTTTAGGTAAAAGAAATTTTTAATAGATCAAAGTAAAGTATAATGAGACCATAAAAATTGTAAAAATACATTTCTTGTAAAATTTGAGTGATATAATAATTATCGTGTAGTTTTTAAGAAAAGTGTCGTAATAATATAAATTTAACGATTTATATACAAAATAAATTTAGAACACTAGGTAAACTCAAAATATTGTTTTTATAAACTAAATGTAAGTATAAAAATATGTCAGGATCATTTTTGGAAGTAGCGGATTAAATGTTCAAAATAATAATTTACGCGATAACGTTTATTTAATATAAAATTTACGCGTTTAATGTGAAATGCAAAATCATGAATGAACTAACATGATGCAAATGATGCTAATGAAATGTAGACTAAACTTAGTCCATATGAAATGTTCGTGATGATATGATCATGAATTCGCCGCTAAACCATTAAGGTTCGCAATTTGGAACACATGAAACCTAGTTTACGATAAATGTTGAAATTGTGAAAGCGTGAATTGTTTTGAGAGATGACACGAAAGTACGGGTTGTCACAATGATTTTTCAAGAAGAAGGGACAGGAAGCTCTAAGATTGGTGGAGACTATGACAGTGATGATTTTACAATCATCATCTGATTAGAACAAAAAGGAAGACAAAGAACTCCAGCATTTTGTCCTTAGGGAGGAATGTTGGATATTTATTAAGTTCAAAATGCTGAACATTGTTGTTCATGCCATATTAAAGACAATTCTCATTTGTTTGTATTGTATTTATAAGACATATGCAGTCTTGATCCTATGTATGATCAAAGACCGCACACTAACTTAGATATGGCTATAAGCCACTCAGACATATCATTGACCATATGTAATGGTAATTTAGACAGTTATTGGAAGGGGCAGTTATGTGGCAGTTAAGGTTGTTAAAAGACATAACTGTTTTATTTATGAACCAACACAGCCTTTGGTCATACCCTTTTATAAACTATATATAGGTTTGTAGAATTCGTTTGTTAATATCAATACAGTTATATTTCTTGTTTTAACTTTCCCTCCTTATTTTCTTTATCTGCACTATTCTATTGCACACAATATCTGTACCAAATCACTGCACTCAACATCCATTCAATTCACTGCACAAATGGCATATAACCAAAGATACACTGATATCAAATGGCCAAGAAGCACTTACTTGTCTAGAGGATCTGTTGGCCAAAACAATATTTACATGGTATCCAAAATAATCTGTAGAAGGTTTTTCTCTTAAAAACAACACAAATTCCAAATCCCCTTAACTTACTGAAGCTCCAATCTAACGGCAATTCTACATTTACATGATTTCCCATACTTTTATTTGTAAACCAATTTGGAATGCTTTTTCCATCATATATTATATCCATATTGTCAATGGAACTTTGTGGCAAACGGAACAATCCACATCCGTTATTTTGGATACCTGCATACCGAAGGAAAGAAGAAAATCGGTTTGTAGAGCCTTGGGAAGTTACAGATGATTTGAGACACTGGGTCTCCGATATCGACACATGGCTATCAATGGCATGATTCTTAAACAATTTTGGACAATTTTTGAAATTAATATCTGAGTAAGTAATATTGCGTACTCCCAACACTTTTATTAATGAGGTGCAACTAAATGCACTAAGATCAAATACACTATCAGGAAGTTCCAGCTTCTTGCAACCATCAACATAAAGTCTTCGAAGATGAGAAAGTTGACTCAAACTTCCAGGCAAGCTAGTAAAATTGTTCCCTTTTAACTCTAGACGTTCTAGACATGATAATGCTCCAATGCTCTCAGGCACTTGTACTAAATTGCAGTAACTGAAATTCAGAGACTTTAACATATGTAAACCTACCAATGAAACTGATCTTTGGGGATGTTTTTGGTTCCATATGAAACCGTGGATTGAAGTCAACCATCTAGACCCGAAGGCTTGTGCACTTGGTTGGCATTTAAGCATCCCAAGAGATTCAAATCACGTATGCGCCTCTCATATTTAAAACAACAAGTCTCTTGAGCATTCCAATTGATGGATGAACTGTAACCAAATTATTGGAATCACTCCTAAACATGATTTCAAGTGTTAGTAATTAAATGTAATAGTTAGCTTAATTATGGCCTTTATGTTTGTTATTAAGCTTAGGCTTATGTAGAAGGCCCATAAGCCTTGGCCCAAGCCTAATAAGGAAAGGAAGGGACTAGGAGTGTTGCCCTAGCTCCCTCTCCTATAAATACCTTGTAATAACCCTCACTTGAGGGTTGGTTGTTCAATTCATTCTCTTTCACTTTCCCTACGCATAACCTTTCTACATATCATACGCATAGTGTTTGTTTGTTATTGTTCAACCGATCACTTCTCTTCTATATTTCTTCTATTGATGCTTGTGTTACTAATATGGTGACCCAACAGTGGTATCATTCGCCAAATAGTTGGGTGAATCGGTTTTGTTGTTCAAAGTGAGTTTTGGTCTTACGCGTAACAACGTCTCCAACTTTGGTTCGCTTAAAAACACACTTTTTACACTTTTTAATCCAAGATTCTTGTACTTTCAACGTTTTAAGGTGTTAAAATAACTGTTTTTGGAAAAAAGTTTCAAACTTTACGTGTGGATCATTGTTTTTAAGCTAGATTTTTTACGAGGGTTTCGTTCTACGCATAACTTGTTTTTAAGCTTTGGATCATCAAGTTTCACACTTTTGTGTTATTTTGGTGATATTGAAGCTATCTCATCACAAAAATCGGTTTGGAAACATCATTGGTAAATCATTTTTGGCTAAATTCTCGTAAGAAAACCCTAATCTTACGCGTAACTTGTCCTTGGTTTGATCTTGGGCCAGTGGCTTACTCGGTGATTTTCTTGCTTGGATAAGCTCGAAAACATCGACTTTGGATATCTTTTGCCTTTGTGATAGTATAAAAGATCATTTGGGCAAAACCCTAAATTTACGATAAGCATAAGCTTACGCGTAGTATTTTTACGCATAAGATTCATCTTACGCCTAAGCTTTGTATTACGATAATTTAATCCTCGCCTAAGTCTTCTCGCCTAACTTCTTGTTTACGCTTAACTTTAGTGTTTTCTCCTTACTTACGCTTAAGCTAATCCCACAGCGTAACTATTGTCATTCACGCGTAACTTTGGTGTTTTTACGCATAAGTAGTACTTGGCTTTTCCGTGATTTCTCGCCTAAGGATACTTCATCAACAACGTTTCATTCGACTACAAAGATCCATTTAACAACACAAGTTTTCAACATGTCACAACCACCATACTCTAACTATTTTCCTTACACTTATCATCAACAACAACAACAACAACAACAACATCAACAATTTAACATCAACAATTTAATCATCAACAACAAAATTATCAACAACATACTCCACAACTTGGAGCAATTCCACAACCTCAAATGGTTCAACCTCCACCTAGTCTTCAAGTACAACCTTACACAAACTTCTACAATCAACATCCATCCAAGAATACTATGAAGGAACCAACATGGTTTGGCAAGATGTGTGAAGCCTTAAGCGACCAACAATCAATTCATGAAGTGGCTCATGATAGACCTCCAAAGCTCACTCCCGAAATTATGATCAATGGGTGATAAGGTTCATTAGGTTTTGTGATCTAAAGAAGCCACATGGAAAGTTTTTAAAGAAGGTCATTATGGAAGGTCCATTTCGGATGCCTATTGTTATCACACCCATAGATCCGATGCCAATCCACCAAGAGATCTTGTCACCAACATTGCAACTATCTCAGACCTCACTGGTGATGAACTTTTACACTTTGAAGCCGATGAACTAGCAATGCAATACATCCTTTTGGGACTACCCAATCTGATCCTTCTAAGTGTTGATGCTCAAAAGACAGCTAAAGCAATGTGGGAACATATTCATCTTCTAATGGAAGGCACAACACTCAATCAGGAAGACATGGAATCCAAAATATACTTGGCTTATGAACACTTAATGATTGAACCAGGAGAGAAATTAGAGTCTTATCATCATCGCTTTTCAGACATCATTAATGATTTGGACAAACACAACATCATTATGCCTCGAATTGCTATCAACACTAAGTTCCTAAGTAGTCTTGGTCCGAAATGGGAGAAGTATGTCATTTTTCTCCGTCAAGCTAAGAACCTTCATCATGCTACATACGGATTGTTGTACGACTATTTGAAGCCTCACCAAAAAGAAGTTGACAAAGAAAGGACTATCCGTGGACTCCCAACTTCACAGTCAATTCCTGATAACCAACAACTTGCTTTGTGGGCTCAAACTAATCTTCCTCCTCAAACATTTCGAGAACCGGCTCCTCAACCAAGCTGCAACCATCACACCATATGATCGGTCACAACAACAACCTCAACAAACTCAATTGGTTCCATACAACAACAACAATGCTCAAGCACTTTACGATGAAGGCGATGAGGACTCGCTTGCTTTCGATGAATCGCAACAAGGATTTGTTATGATTGCTAAAGCCTTGGTCGGTATACAAACAAATCCAACAATCGCATTCGTTCCTCATCCAACACAAGGAATCAAGCTATTGTGAACATGGACGTGTTGAAGTTCGAACCGTGGTTATGGTCGTCGGATGGGAGGTGGTCAAGGGTTTAATGCTATTGGAAGGAATAACGAGTGTTCCACAACAACAGAGAGCTCAAGTGGTTGAGCAGGGAATGCTCGAGAATGGGGTTAATGGTCTTCGTTGTTATAAGTGCAATGAAAAGGGTCATCGGCTAATGCATGTCCTAAGCCGAGGACAAGAGGCGGTGCTTATTTCAAAGAGGCTTTGCTCTTGGCTCTTAAGGATGAAGTGGTAGAACTCTTAACAACATGGAACGAGCTTTATGGCGGATGCGATTCGATGATGACATGGAAGACTTGCAGCTAATGCAGTGATGTTGATGGCACAAATGCAAGCTCTACACATGAGTGATCTGAGGCCTAGTGTATGACATCGATGGCTTGTCTCGGTACATGAACAAACAATTATCATTAATGATCGATCTCTCCGCCAACATCGCATCGACAAGGATCGAGTGTTCAACATGAGCCTTCTACATCTCATTCGAGGATCATCAACTAGACCCGTAGTTATATTTGATGATCAAGATGACCTTATGGTTACCATTTATGATCAAGTTGACTCGTGGTTATACTTGAGGATCTAAATAATGACCATGTTGAGACTCACGTTGAACAAAATGATTTTTGTCGATCCGAATTTAAGCTCGGGACCTTAGTTAAAGACCAACAATCCCGGTGGAACATTATCATGATGTCAATACAAAATTAAAAGCTGAAAATGCAATCATTAATTAGGGATAATGAATGCTTAATTCGACAAATCAATTTTTAAAACTCAAGAAAACCAGTGAAAAAGGTTTTGAAGTCGCTTTTATAAATCTCATCAAAGCGAAAATCATTAGAACAACGGATCGTGATCTAGCCGCTTCCAAGAATGCTCTGTTGTCTCAAATAGAACAAGCTGAAACATGAACATAAAAAACAACTTAACGCTCTTACTTTGGAAACTCAAAAGCCAAGGCTAAGTTGTTAACTTGTCAAAACAGTTCTCACAGTACAAACGACATTCCACAAACGAATAGATAACTATCTTGAAGAAATTGTCGACTTACAAACCAAAATCAAAGAGTTTGAAATGTTGTTTATAAACATGGTGAGTCAATCACAACCATTAAAAGTTTACTTTTAAACCTAATCCAAATGGATATGGACCAATTCTTGCGATTACAAACCTAAGTTTTCAAGCGAGCATTCAAACCAAATCATGAAGTTTACTGATGCGAACATAGAATTGATGATTCAATTATGATGTTGTTGAATATAATCGCATGGAGGAATTAGATGCAGATGACGAGAGTCGATCAAAAATGGAAAATGTCGTTTATAACAAACCATTTAACTATTCAAAACCCGTCACTTTTGTCAAACAACAAGATAATTCTAACAAACCTTTTGTTATCACACCAGTTTCTGAAGTTACTCCCAAACAAAATGGCGCACTAATTAATGGTCCTTTACCTTCACTTAGTGAAGTTAAAACAAAATCCGAAAGTTGTCGAGTCATTAAATACTTTGACACTTTCTTATCTGACATCAAAATTTTGGAACGTGAGATTGAATTTCATTCTGAAATAAAAGTTGAACATTTTCAATCGCCAATGGCGCGAGAACATCGAGACATTCTTCAAAAAAGACTTTTACCCCATGTTAAAAATTTGAAAACTTGTGCACTATATTGGGAAAGGGATTTTCACAAGGAACTTGGTCTAATGAAAACAGTTTTCGAGAAAACAGAAACATCGATTTCAAATACTAAACTTAAAAAGAAATTGTTGAGAAAAGATGTTGATCGACTCTTGGAAAATGTTATCTGTGCTGATATCAATAATCTTGTGTTATTACAATCTGTTACATATGCATCTGATCATATCTCTGCTAATTCTGTTGATTCTGTTGAAATTGTTGAGAATACTGATAATGTGCTTCAGATCGAGTCTTTAAAAGTTGAAAATGAACGATTGGCAAACGAACTTTCAAATGCAAAACGTCGTCTTAATTGGTGTCAAAAGGATATTCACGATCAACAACTTGTTTTTCAAAAAAAAATCGCCAAGTTGCATGAAAAAAATCTTAATCCAAAACTTGAGCTACTGGATGATCAAAACGAGTCTTTTAAGTGTCAAATCTCAAAATATGAACAAGAACTTGCAAACGTTAAAAAGGAATATGGTGTCATATTTGATTTACTCAAACAGACTCGCAATGAAGCATCAAACGAACTTGATCATTATCTTGCACACACTAAAGAAGTCATGAATATTTTTGTAAATCTTCGTTCTGAAAATCAAGATTTGGTGCACACTATCATTAAGTTAAGGGAAATGTTAGGAAAGTATGAATAAGTTCAGCCTAGCATCATTAAGAGAATTGTACCTGTAACACTTAGCAAACGTGAACCCAGAATGCCTACTAACAAAACACAAGATACTAATGTGTTTCCCTCTACTGAAACAGGAATAGTTGCCTCTTTTCCCAACGTCCGCACTTCACAGCCTAGGAGCAATACAAGGAAGAATAGGAAGTTAGGACCTAATAATAGATCAATAAAGAATGCTGAAGTAGAAGAACACCCTAGGATCTTGAATAAGACTCATGTTGCACCCACTTTACATATTGCGTCTGACAAATGTAATGGAAAAAGTGTTGTAACGAATGCTAAACCTTTAAGTACTTTTGATATTCAATCTGATGCTTCTTGTGTTATTTGTCGTAAAAGTATGCTTTCTGATTGTCATGACAAATGTGTTGCTAGAGCTATCTTGTCTCGTTTACGGAATCCTAAGAATCGGAATACCTCTAGGCCCACTAATGATTCTAAGTCTGTGCTCGCTAAACCGCCCTCCTTAGATTCTAAGAAACACATTGATGTACCTGTAGTTCCAGTATCACCTCCAAGGAATGTAGTACCACCTAGTGCATTCACTAAGACTAAAGCTAAGACTAGTTGGAGATGGCAGAAATGGATACATTATACACTAGGATTTAAATGGATGCCTAAAATCATTGATGTATGTATTTCTACTATAACTGCTGAGGAACCCTCTAACTCATCGGGTTCCACATCTACCTCTATTCCATCTTTGTAAATGCGTGTGTAATCTGGTGTGATGAGATCATCGATTGGATTGTTGATAGCGGATGTTCCCGACACATGATAGGCAATCTTAAAGCATTATCAAACTTTATTGCAAAGTTCATTGGCAATTGTTAGATTCGGGAATGATCACTGCAGCTATCATGGGCTACGGAGATTATATCAATGGCAATATTGAAATTAGCGGGGTTTATTATGTGGAAGGCCTCAGTCACAAACTCTTTTCAGTCGGTCAATTATGTGATGGAGATTTGGAAGTTACTTTTTGGGGAGAAAACTTGTTTCATTCGTGATCTACAAGGAAACGATCTAATGTCTGGCTCTCGCAATTCTATTCTATACACAATCTCAATGCAAGACATGATTGTTTCATCTCCCATCTGTCTACTTTCAAAGGCAACATCAACAAAATCCTGGCACACCGTCGTCTCTCACATTTAAACTTTCAAACCATCACCAACCTTGCTCGACACAAACTTGTTGAAGGTCTCTCGAGATTTCGGTATTCTAAAGATCACCTATGTTCGACTTGTGAACAAGGAAAAAGCACCGTGCTCATTTTCCCTCAAAGGTGGAACACGACTCAAAGATGTGCTTCATCTTCTTCACATGGATTTGTGTGGCCCAATGCGCATGCAAGCGATTAATGGAAAAAGCTACATCTTGGTAATTGTCGATGACTACTCACGATGGACTTGGGTCTACTTTCTTCAAGTAAAGATCAAGCTCCACGGATGATCATCACCTTTCTCACGAAAATTCAAGTTCGACTCCGGAACACCATCCGCCAAATCATAACAAACAAAGGAACTGAATTTGTAAACCAAACTCTTGAGATTTTTATGAGAAAGTGGGAATTGAGCATTAGACATCTATTGCACGTACACGAGAACAAAAGCGGAGTTGTTGAAAGACTAAGCCATGCGTTAGTGGAAGCTGCAAGAACAATGTTAATCAATGCTAAACTTCCATATTACTTGTGGGCAAAAGTTGTATCAGCGCATGCTATACTCAAAATCGTTCAATGATTACAAAAGCATACAACAAAACACCTTTTGAGCTTATCCACAACCATAAACCGAATCTCAAACACTTTCATGTATTTGGATCCCTTTGCTACCGAATAATGATCGTGATGACTTTGGAAAGCTCAAAGCCAAAGTCGACATTGGAGTCTTTATAGGATATTGTGAAAATTCTAAGGGTTTTCGGATGCGGAATCGGCGTACAAAGCGAGGTTATGGAAGCGATTCATGCTAATTTTGATGAACTTACCGAGATGGCTTCGAGAATAACAACTTGGAACCCGGTCACAACCGTTTAAACTTCCTCAAACCCCATCATCAATCGAACTAAGCCCCAAGCTTACTTGTCAACAAATGGAAACGCTATTTGCTCCGTTGTTTAGTGATGACATTGATGAGCGTGCTCGGTGTATCCATTGTTTCACCGCTCAACTCGATCACACTCTTATACCGATACACTGCTACAACAACCATCGTTGAAGAAACACCACCAGTTGACTCTACAACAACAATTGAACAAAGCTGCTTCCAACGACGTGAACCATTGCGATGTTCTTAATGAAGTACCCCACTGCAGATTTTGATCCAAATCGTTCTTCAATCCGTTTGCAAATGAAGCTACGCACTGATGTCGCGGAATCATCAACAAACCATTTGAATCCTCAAAATTTGCACAATGTATACCAACATCAACCCTCTACACATCGTTGGACAAAAGACCATCCTCTTGAGAACATTATTGGCAACCCAAATCAACGATCGTTACAAGACAACGTCTTCACAGATAGTGAACATTGCATTTATGCACTCACCGTCGCTAACTGACCTAAACACATTAAAGGCGCAATGACAAAGACAAGCGGATTGAATCCATGCAAGAAGAACTCAACCAATTCAAACGTCTTGAAGTATAGGAACCGGTTGAAAGGCCAACAAAGGGTCTCGTCATTGGTCTCAAATGGATTGGAAGAACAAATTGGATGCTAAAGGGCGTAATCAAAAACAAGTCATGTACGGTGGCTAAGGGTTATAGGCAGGAAGAGGGTATTGACTTTGAAGAATCATTTGCTCGGTTGCTCGTCTTGAGGATGTTTGGATTTTTCTCACGTTCATGGCTCATATGAACATAACGGTCTTTCAAATGGACGTCAAAGCGCTTTTCGAATGGGCAACCGAAAAGCAGTTTATGTCGACCGACCGAGAAGGATTTGTTGATCCCGAGTTCTCGAACCATGTCTACAAACTGAACAAAGCTCTATATGGTCTCAAACAAGCTCTTCGGGCGTGGTACGATAAGTTATCATCCTTCCTCATTGCCAATAAATTCACCAAAGGATCGGTCGATCCCACACTTTTCATATAATATCACGGGGCTCACATCTTAATCGTTCAAATTTATGTGGATGACATCATTTTTGGGTCAACACATTTAAAATACTCAAATGCTTTTGAAAAATTAATGACAAAACATTTTGAAATGTCAATGATGGGTGAACTCACATTCTTTCTAGGAATGCAAGTTCATTAATCACCCCGTGGTATTTTCTTGAGTCGGTCAAATATGCCCTTGAGCTGTTAAACAAATTTGGAATGCAAAGCTGTGACACCTATGCCACGCCAATGGCTCATACCAAGAAGTTAGACGCGATTTACATGGGAAATTGGTGGACCCTACCAAATACCGTAGTATTATTGGGTCTCTCATGTATCTAATAGCTAGCAGGCCCGATATTGTTTTCTTTGTATATCTTTGTTCCGTTATCGATCGAGACCAACCGAAACCCACCTCTACGAGGCAAAAGAATCCTCCGATACATCAAGGGAACCATTAACACGGGAATCGGTATCCGAAGGATTACGGTTTTGAACTAATAGCTTTTGAGGACGATCACGCGGGATGCTTAGATTCACGGAAAAGTACTTTAGGAGCATTACAATTTTTGGTGATAAAGTGGTGTCATGGCAATCGAAGAAGCGAGGATTGTACATCGTGTCCTCAACGAGCGAGAATATGTAGCCATCGGCGTGTTGTGCTCAAGTCATTTGGATGAGAACACAACTCAAAGACTATGGTTACGTGTTTGAGAATCCTATGTCTGCGACAATCAGTGCTATTGCAATCTCGTGCAACTCGTTCAACACTCAAAATCAAAGCACATCGATCTTCGCTATCACTTCATCAAGGACCACGTGGAGCAGTCTTGTTGAATTATACTTTGTGGTCGAGAATACCAATTGGCGGATCTTCTCACCAAAGCCTTAGCTCTCGCTAGGTTTAATGAGTTGGTCCACCGGATTGGTATGCGGTGTTTGACTCAAGAGGAACTGGATGAACTCTTAAAACATTCTTAAAAACCAGTCAAACACCAAAACCTCTTTTGTAAATATCTTTCAAAAACAAAATACAAAAATATAAAATCTGATAAAACAACAAAAATATTCTTCTATCTTTATTTCTTTCAACATGGCAAGTACAAATCTTCCGTCAACACTCAAATCTTTCAAAATTCAGTATTTTTCCGATCAAGTGTTGAGGGGGAGAAAGCAAATATTTTTCATTTTCATAAAACCTTGTACTTGCATGTTGTCTTATCTTGGTTGTTTCTTTAAAAATGGTGGTCACATTTCTGGTTTTCTGATACTCCTCGGACTAAAATTTATAAACTTTCATTAATTTTTAAGTCGAGGGGGAGTGTCATCAAAATTCTTTCAAGATATCCTTCGTTTGGTAACCAAATTGGAAGTTAAAGGCATTAGATGTAAATGGTAAAGATGGAGGGGCTAAAACTGTCAAAAGCATAAACTTATTTTAACAAAACTACCCACCAACCTCATTAACTCTTCACATTTAATTTTCACCAAACATATCCTACGCCTAAAAATCATTCGTCTAATCCGTGTTTTTGATCAACAAACTGTAAGTGGTTTTATGTTTCTAACATGATTACAAACATTGGTTTTGAATCTTAAACAAATCCAACGGTTAGATTTACGTATATGGTTGATTTTGTGTTCTACGCATATGCGTATGAACACATAATCAAGTTTGTGTGATTGTGGTTAAAATGATAGTGTCAAAACGTTTTCCTAACATCAGTGATCACATTTTCATCACTTAAACACACCACGATACTAATTGATTGATTTTGGGAATTAGGGTTTATCGTGAAATTGGGTGTTTTCAAATGAGAACGTTTTTGGTTAAAAGATTGTTATGTGTTGTTGTTTACAAGATGAATTGATCATATCCATGTTTAGAATCAAACCGGTAACACCAATTGATTGATAATTAGAAATTAGGGTTTAACGTTCTTAATATTTGGGTACTTTTGATTAGCGAGAATTTGATGTTAAACTTGGTCATGACACTCACATGACTTCTTAGAACTACGGAAAAACTTTGATGCATTTTCCATGGCTAAATTCCTTAGGCGTAATTCATGAACTTTAGGGTTTAGTTTTACGCATAAGGGTTTTTTTTATTTATTTATTTTTTATTTTTATTTTTTTATTTTTTTTCCGCATAACTGTTTGAATGAGTGTTTGTGATTAAATCTGTTATAGAATGAATGTGTGCGTTAATATTGATGCTATGATGAACTTATTTCAGGTTTGTTACAAGTGAAAATTCAGAATCAAGGTTATTAGCAATCTACGCATAAGGATCACCTTACGCATAGAAGGTTATGCGTAAGAGTAATCTTACGGCGTAAGGTTCTACATAAGGGACTACGCGTATCTGTGAAGGATATGCATAAACGATGACCCTACGCATAAGGTCTACTCTTACGAGTAAGCCTTACGCGTAAGGTTTATATATGCTACTGGCGTAAGCTCTCGCATAAGGTCTCATTTTCCACGCGTAATATTTCTTACGCGTAAGTCAAGAACCTCACGCATAAGCTTGCGTTTCTGCGTATATCACTCTGTTTACGCATAAGCTTGCCATTTCTCGCCTAAGCCTTGTTTAACCTTAATCATGAATTGTTACGCGTTCAAACTTGTAAATAAATAAATAATAACGTCACGAAACCAATAATGTCATTAATAAGCTTAAACGTTTAATATGTTGTGAAAAATAAGTGATAACATGGACTTTAAGACTTAAAGTTAATTAACTCACAAAACTAATCATGATGTCATTAGATTATTGGACAAACAAGTGACATTAGACTCGTAACAATCATTGACATATCACATTCAATAACTAGACAATATAACCATCTGTTGACTAACAAAATGTCTTTCGATATGTTGGTTCTTTTGGCTAAATATCTTTCGAATCACGACATGGACGCTCAAATGCGAATGTGGATGCACCAAATGTTCTCACCGTTCGATATCTTCCCTAATGGCTATCCGATGAAGATTGGAAAGAACAATCTTCGTGTTGACTTTGAAACTCTCACCGCTCGAGTCTTCTTGCTTGATTCTTGTGGATATTACGAAGAATCATCCTTATCGAACATGCTCTCAAATTACCTTTCGATGCACGAGATCTACATTTATCGATTACGGAATACAATGCAAAGATCAAAGGTCAAAATCTTTGTGACGATAACTACGAACCACAAACAAGTCACCATCACACTGCGAGACTTAAGGGATGTTCTCCTCATTCCCGACATCGAGCCTCTCGATTACGTTGCTACACCAAGCTGGAGGCTGTTCTACAATTCATGATCGACATTGGTTATGGCGAAGCTCTGGGAGTAATCACTAAGCATTCATACGTGGATCTTAAGAATATTCCTCAACCACGGAGAACTCTCTACATCATCATCATCAATCTCATTTCGGTCGTGGCGGTGGCCATGAGCATCCCAAGCTCATGGGCGCAAATATTTTGGGCTTTGATCAACATGAAGCACATCGAAATTGAAGCTACGATATGGGAAGACATGATGACATTCCTCAAGAAGCTTGGCTCAAAGATTCCTTATATCGATATACAAAATGTTGATCAAAGAGCACTTGGACTTAATCACGATATCCCCAAGAGACTCAATGACCCCAACACTCACGACATGTTGTATGAACCTACTCTATGATCGATTTAAGGAATCAACAACAAAGAAACAAGGTGTTGTGTTACGGATCAACCTTCTCACGATGAAATCAAGCGACTTTACTCATACAAAAGGTATCGGTAGCGGTTGATGAAGGCAAAGTTGGTTTTCTCGATGACAAGTCTTTTGGTACACCTACTAGGAAAACCGAGAAGAGGAAGTGCAGAAGTGTTGCAACCATCGAGAGTCAAAGAAAGTTTCCTAAAGGAAACACGGACATAAGAGAACAGTTCCTTCAAAAGCTATCCCTATCCCCAAATCTTAACCGCAACAAAAGCTAAAGGATGAAAGTTCGAGAAACCGAATCGGAAGAAGAGATAACTTACTCAAAGCAGTCAAAGATGACACTCAAACATCCACAAAGCCTTCAAGTCCCAAAGGTGATAAAGGAAAGACTCCGGTGATTGAGCACAAGAAGAAAGCTCGATGAAGAGCCTTTGGATACGATTACGGGAGGAAGTTCAAAATCATTAGACTCCAACACGTTGCAAAGAGTTTGCAAAGGATCAAATGGGTGGCCGGAGGTCAAGTGGTGAGTCAATCTACACCAATTCTCGATGCGGTTAATCAACCCGATAAGGGGCTGGTGCCACCACTCTTGAGCAACAACAAAAGCAATAGGAGGATTCTATTGGTATGATATTGAGGAACCCGAAGCGAGAAGTCGAGAAAGATAAAGGCGATGAAGAAGCTGCGGCTCAAGCCAAAGGCGATCAGAGGCCACAACTCAAGCTAAAGCGGATGAAGAAGCTAGGATTCGGTGAAGAGCAGGCTAAAGCGGTAAACATGGCGAAGTAAACTACGATGATTATCTTCTCAGCGATCCAACTCGTTCCAAGGAGAAAACTTACGAACCTCCTAAGGACCACGAACCTCCTTATGACTCTTCATCATCGATTCATCCTCTCACTCTTCACCACCGCCATCCAAAAGATCAACGGATCCACATCCAAATTAGTGAAAAGCCAGCGGCATCTTGGATCTCTCAAGCTAAGACAAGAATCATTAAAGGCATCAAGCAAGTAAGGAAGAAAGACATGATTTACAAAAGTTGAATTTTCTCGTGACGGTGCGGTACCTTCATGGCGAGAATGACAAGATGAAAGATGCAAGGGTACATCTGAAGTTCATGGAATGTGATCCTCAAAGGAAATGAGCGAGATGATCAAAGGTTACACTCACAAGTTCCTTCTTGACATCGTTCACGGAGTTACAAAGGAGATGTTTACCAAACAACTCTATCCGAATCTATTGCATTTGGCCAAGCAAACTATGAGATCAACACCAATGCATGTAAACATCAATCCAGTTGATCCCATAATATTCTCGGATCTTGAATTGGTTTCCGGGCTCGTAGCTCGAATATCTAAGCGATCGCAACATTTGCCTCTTACGAAGGTAAATTGTTTGAAGCATTCTTTGGAATACCAACTTAAATCAACATGCGAGAGAAGAAGGCGAGAGCCCAAGCGTCAAGAGGCGATGAAGATAAGGATAAAGATAAAGAGCCTAAAAGCAGAAGAAAGCGGTGAATCATCCTCCATGCAACCGCTACCCCAAAGGACTCGGCTCAACCACGATCTCCTCCCGTTCTTCTACTAAAAACCTCGGGACTCGAGTTGCCACCCTAGATAGAGAAACCGGTGATCACTTTGAGTATCTTGGTGGTGACGATGAGGAAGTCCTTGAGCCCCAACAACAACCCACCTCTCCCGCTTCAACAACAAAGAAACCATCATCCTCATCAAAGCCTAAGAAAAAGAAGAAGACTCCTAAGGCTGATGTCGTCTCATGGCTTGACGATGACGACACCGAATGTGATTGGTTCTCAACACTTGTTGCTGCTACACCCGCCTTAACTAAAGACCAAGATATGGTAGGAGGTAGTACATTGGAGCATGCAAAGTTATTGCAAGAAAAGTTCCGACTGAAGAAGATGACGAAATCAGAGTTGAAACGAATCAAGAATGAAGATTTGCAAATTCTCAAAGACAGCTCGGAAAGTGCTATTGAAGTTGAATATCACCTTGAAAACATAGCACGAGCCATGTCTAAGAACATTGATTGGCTCAACCCTGAAGGAAACATCGACTACACTAGAAAAGACAACGCTACATACTACACAGATTGGACCAAACCTCTACCTACCATTGGTCGACCAGATCAACCTCAGATTCCATTTCGATACTTCTTCAACAACGACACGAATTTCTTCTACATGGTAGCGATGTGTCAAAGAAATCGCTACATCACTTACACTTCCGTCCCGTGACCATATACTCTAACAACATAGCCATCGAGGAAAGGCTACCCACATGTTCAACAACGAGTGGAAGAGTATGACATCGATGCAATGTCTGGGATTCACCATTGGCGGAATGCCGACGAATCTACTACAGAAGCTACCGGGTTCAAAGGTCTCAACATGAAGTGTATAGTACACAAGGGATCATTGTTGTTAAGCATGTCACTCTCTCGTCTAAATGGGACCACACATTTCTCAAGACAATCGTGGTCGAGAGACAAGGCGAAGAGGACTATGAATTCGTGAAGCGGACTTTAGAACTTGTCTCTCAATGATATTGAAGATCGTATCTTGCCAAAGTGAGGGAAGAATGAGACAATTCTCGTGAAATTCAACGTGAATACATCAAGTCCCTGCTGATCTTCATCAGAAGCATAGTGATCCAGGAACATGTAGAAGACTTGCAACTTGCCGTTGAGTCATATTAGACACATGTCAACTTCACCAGACCTAAGCTAGAACTTCCTGATATCAACCATCTTCCTCAATTCACTCTCATCAGCAAACCCTTTGGAGTAGTCTACCGCAGTGAACTACACCTCAATTGCTTGATGGCGTGTACACAGCTTCATAAATTTAGAGATTCAACTTTGAAGCATGTTAGGATGGGCTAGCATATCGGTTAAAGGCGATTCAACAAGGCATTGGGTCACAAAAGAGATGGAATTCTCAGGAAAGATGGGATGTAAAGAGAATCATCAAGATGATTGATGAAAGGTTGTTTGAAGGACGATTCGAACATTGGAAAGCTTCAGTAGGTGGTCGTCAATGCATTAATCTCTCGGGATATCAACGCCCATTCACATTCACAGGTTCTTGCGACCTACGAAATTCTGGTACCCTTAAAGCGCTTCTATCTCATAATATTTTGGATGTGTGTTCTTTCTATTAACAATGGCTTGTGCACATAACGATGTACAACCCGTTCTTATAATGAAAGGACCACGTAGTGCGCTTGATTGCCACAATCCTTATATAAGGAGCGAAGCTTCTTACTTTTGAGTAAAACCTTATCAAACCTTTCACTTTTCAAAGGTTTTGCTCAAAAGAACAAGTACTTCCCTTATGATTTTCAAAACCTCAACCGTTTATATCACTTGTTGAGGGGGAGTATTTGACTTAAAAACTTTGTTCACAAATTGTTCTTTGTGTAATCTTCCCACAAAACTCAAAATGGTCATATTTATTCTCAAACATTTCTTCAAAAATAACATTTATATGCCATTTTTGAGGGGGAGAAAATTATGTGATAAGAAATATGTTGTGTTTTGCTAGTTGAATCCTCGTGTGAAAAGACTTCAACCCATGAATTGATGGGATCTGAACAGTCATACATTGAAAGGATTTGTCTTCCAAGACTTATCCAAGTAAATTGTACCCATTCAAGAAGCTCTTGATAGACATGAACTTTGACGGGTTTGACAACCTTTTGGGGTTGTCCATATCTTCAAGGTAGTTATTGGAGCTAGTTGTTACCTAAAAGCTGACAATGTATCTCTTTAACTATGCAACGTAATCGTGTCTCGCAAGGAATTATCTATCTTGAGTCGATCAATTCAAAAAGTGCGGACTCCTTCCTCACTGTGCAGATTTCAGTCAAAACTCTTAAGCACATGTGGAGGGGGAGTATTTCTGAAAATCAAAAACTCTTGAAGTGTTTAAACATGTATTTCATTCACAAACACTTTGAGAGATTTTCATAAAAATGGTTTTATCGCAATGGAGTTATAAGGTGATTAAGGTTAGGAATAACTGTCCTATGATCCTTGAGGCCGGAGGGATCTACCCAAGGACACTACCAATAGTTAGAATTAGAAGTCCTTAGGTATGATTATAAAAGGAGAAAATGAGAATCGGAGAAAGAAGAGTTGAAGAATTAAAAGAAATTCAAAGAAAAGGGTGAAAAGAAATAGCCCTCAGTTATTCAACTTAGAGGCGGACACGGGTTTAATTCATATACTCTTGGTTGTCACTTGATGGCGCATTGAAGTCTAAAAGTCGTCATGGACCCGATGACACATGCACTAAACCTTCTTAGCCACTCAAGTTTCTCTCAGCGAAGCTTGTTTCATTCTCATGGGAACCTACATAATCTATCGGCTTTCTCTTAGAGATTGCGATATTGAAGAAGGAGACCCTCTCCCTAGTCTTCGCTCGGGAAAACCAAAACGCACTATTGAGTCTAGAGCCACGAGATTCATCAAAATATCTCTTAGGTACACTTGACATTTCATCACTTGTCGTTCAACAATAAGAACGTCGGTGGTATGTTATCGAGTCCTACGGATCCTAGAAATGCATGGAGAACATTTATGAGAGGTTCACAATTATGATCCTCGGTGATTGAATGGAAACTCTGCGGGGTCAACATCAAAGCGACCACGACAAGCGGTCACTTTGGTAACACCTCGTGGATTACGCTTAGTGTGTCTCAAGCGGTCTCTGATCGTGAGGTGATGCTTGATGTACCTCAATGACTCATCTGAGCTGTAGATGTACTTTGGTACATCGTGTTATCTCACTTGTGGGACTCGGTTCGAGAATAGCCATTGTAAAATTAGAGTTGTGTTTTCACACTATCTTGTTAACACTCTCAAAGTTCAAACTTGTAAGTGCGGAATCCGCTTATTACTAAGCGTGAAAGCGTGGGGAGGGGTGAATACGTTACGGTTTAAAATCGTTAGATCTTTTGTATCAAATCACTTATGAAGCTTGTTATTATATGAAAGTATCAATTATTGTTTATGACTAATATAAAGCATAGTAAACCAAGTTGTCACACAAGCATCATCATCAAACCACATCATAAGCAATTATAAAGGTAAAGAGATAAAGAAAGGAAAGTGCAAACCGAACACGAGGATTTATAGTGGTTCGGTCACGGATCTCCTCTCCGCCTACTCCACTCCCCAGTACCCAACTCGAGAGTTACTTCACTAAATCAACAAGCTCCCTTCTCGCGGAGAAAACCTTACAATCGTCCGCTACACTTTTCCGGTACAAAGCTAAATACGGGTTCTAGTTCGAGGTAGAACCAACCTAACATCGCCTATACAATATTTCCGACACTAAGCTAGATGTCGAGTTCTTTTCAAGGGTACAACCACTCCAACTATGTTTTATGGCCCAAAATAACAAACCTTGTGTTTTATGGTACAAACACATATACCATCTAATCTAGTTTGGTGAAAGTGTTGTGATGATGCAATGATGTTTACAATGATGATCCATGACATAAATGTCTAATGGATATGAATGACTAATCTAAATGATCTTCTTAAATAAGAAGTCTTCAATCAATGAGGATATCAAGAGATCTTGAATCTTCATATGTTGATATGCTTTGGTGAATGAGGATGGCTAGATCCCCAAGCTTTCCTTGGTTGATCAAAATGTAAAGTATGCTTACAACAAAGATGAATGTTAGAAGCATTATGATCATGTGATGATGAGGGTGATTAATGTATGTTACTACATGGTTATCTATAGATCTAAAAGATGAAAGAAAGATAGAAAGAATGTGTGTTGAAAGGGATGATTGAAAAGAAGACAACGAGCTCTATTTATAGCAAAAATGTAATCTAAAAATAATACTTTATTAGATTTGATATCTTAGAATATCTTTCAAGATCTTGCAAATCTAACCAAATATTGACCAAATCTTCCAAAGATATGATGATGCATGAAGTGATGTAAAATTGTATTTACATTTAGATTAAAATGTTCATGAAAATAAACTTGTAAAATGTATTATGTAACTAGTTTATAAAAATTCTAATTGCCTTTTATAAAATAAAATATCTAGTTAGGTGCTTGACAAAATAATATATATTTTGTCAAGTGTAAGTAAACTTTAGTATTTGTATTAATATTATAGTTAGTTTACTTGTACAAATAGAAGTATATATTTCTTAGACATTTTACAAAATACTTGTGAATGCAAAATGTAAAATGAAGTTCGAAATAAAATGATTAACCTATTAAAATACTTAGTGACTCTAAACGTATTTTAAACATTCTAAATAATTTGTTAATGGGTTTGATCATAATGCCAAATAACAAACATGTACGAACATGTGTTGTAACATATGAGGACTTGAGACATCGAGAGGTGTTGAATGTATGTTGAGACAAATGTAATTACAAGTAACTTGTACATTTCGTTATGTATTACAAGTTACATGTTTGTCATCAATCAAAACAAGCGAGGCGTATAGATTAAATATCGTAATATTTGCACTAACAATCTTCCCTTTTGATGATGACAAAGATATGTAAGCGTAATAGAAAGTAAGATGTAAAAAGTTACTTGTATCCTTACTACCTTTACATTACATTCTCCGTTTACACTCTTCTCCCCTTTTGTCGAAACAAAAAGGCGTGTCCTTGAGTTTAACTTAATTTCTCCCCAAAAGGTGAGCTTGCATCATCCCTAGCGAGTTAAATCGTCTACTTCAATCCGTCCCTTGTTTGGTAGCGGATCCATGGATCAAATAAAGAGCAACCTACATCAAGGTTAGTTTTATGCAATAAAATTATGAGAAATATATGAAAAGAAAAAGGCATAGCAATGTTAGCCTATTTTCTCCACTTTTATCGAAGCACAAATGCTTGTTGAAAAGTGAGAATGATGCTAAATCGTGCATGCTCCCCCTTGACGGTTGCTCCCCTTGTTTGAGGCGTCGGGGTATGATTAAAACCTACAAAACAAATATTAGTGCAAAACTATATTCGTCATTGGACGAGTAAGTGATATACAACAAAGTGTGTATAAGATGCATTCGATAAATTCTTGACGGAGCTCCCTTGCTCTAGGCGTCAAGATGAACCTTCAAAATAAATATTAGTATAATAGAAGCTTTGTCTTTAGACAAATATGTCATATACAACCAAGTGTATAGGCGATGCAATATGAGTGCTTAAAGGATATTCCTCCTTGTTCGAGGTGTCAAGAAGCACCTAAAATAAGAAAAATAATTGATGCAAACTTCATCCTTAGATGAGTAAGTTATATACAATCGAGTGTATATGATGATGAACCTACAATGAAAAACATTAGTGCAATATATTTCATCTTTTCACAAAGAAAAATAAGATGTATATATGTGATAAATGATATAATCAAAGATCTCATGAAGTGTAGTCTCTAATTTCAATCATAAGAAAAGTGAGAATATAATATGTTAAAAGCCTACAAAATAGTTCCTAGAAAGAAGATATGGAGTCTCCACGGTGTGCCACTAGTGGTGCTAGTGTTGGTGTCGGTTTACTAGTAGGATTCATGTGGTGATGGTAGATGACTGAGATTTACAAAAGTAATTTTCGCTAATCCATGGTGGTGATGATTAGTGAAAGTGGTGATGGAAGGTGGTGGTGATTAGGTAGGAAGCTATTAAGGAGTTAGAAACTCGTATGTATATCAAATATAAAAATATGGATTCATGCAATCCTTTCGTCGTGTCAAGTGACCAAAGCTAAGAGGAAAAAAATATGAATGGACATTGCATTTCAATGATGCATAAGGGTTATGATTTGAATGATTTATTGATGCTAAAAACCTATTGTTTTGAGCAAGTTCTCATATCTTCAACCTAAGAGTAATCAATAATGCGTTCTATCTAAGAGTATTATAATGAAGATACCAAAAAATATAAAAGTGATAACATGAAGATAAATTAGTTCATTGATTGACACGAATTATAAAGATGACCTATTCTAGGTGACAATGGGAAATGTAGTATTAGCATGGTATGATCATCATGGATGATTATCACATTGAAAAGAAGTGAAGACAATATGAAAATACTAATAATAATAATGAGTACCTATATGAGGATGACATCATTTGAGAGTTGGATAGACCAGCGTGTTGAAAAGGTGTTGGGAATGGTGTTTTGATTAATATATCGTTTGCACTAACAATGACATGAATGATATGCGGAAAAGGATAAGATCCTATGATGGTGTTCTAGGTAGTGAAGTTGTAAGGTCTTGGTTTAAGGAAAATCCTATATCCGGAGATGAAGGCGTTTTGTAAAACACATGATCGTTTTCACTTGTTGAGGTATTAGTGCGAACTTGTGATAAAAAGTTAAAGGTTGAACTAGTTGTGGTTTCGTGAACCGGTTTTAGCTAAGTGGTGTTTACCTATGTGTTGGTATTTTAGAGTCTAAGAGACATAAATTTTGACAAAAGACAATTATGTGAATGGATTTCTCTCCCCATTAATTAGTGGACATCCAACATAATGTGTAATGTATCAATTAAGGAATGACAACAAAGTGTTTAGGAGGTTATTCGGGTTAACGAAAAAGGTGAGCTTAGTGATGTTTTTCTGGATGATGGTTAGCATACAATGAACTTCATCCTTAAAGTCACGTACCTCTTCTTGATTAATCTGAGATGATCGTATGATGAGGCATGTGGTTTCCTAATAGGAAGTGAAGAGGATTAGAGTATTGTTATAACTAAATAATGATGGAGATGATTTTTGGAAGCGGAAGTAAAAATGAGATTTGGAAGAGGTCGGTTGAAAGACAAAATGCAAAGCCAACCCTCTAGAACTTAATTCTATATGCTTTTAAACTATATGCAAGTGTAGGGGTCCCGTAAAGCATAGTACTAATTTACGTAGCAATAAAGGGATTATGCAAAATGAGCATATAAAAGTTAGAACCAAGTGAGATAACAAATAATTTTTATCAACCTACAAAACAAATTTGTTAGTGACAAAAGATGTTAACATGATAGAAATTAAATGATAACATATTATATAAGCAAAAACAACATATTGCACTTAGTAGACAAGAAATCACCACACAAGATAGCATCAAAACAATCATATTATGCAAGAATATGACTTTATTCAAAACATTTCATTATGAGATTGTTTTGTCGTTGAACTTAGACACTTAAGCATACTTGGATATACAATAATCTATGTGATTAATTTGTAAGATAAAAAGGCTTCTAAAAGTTAGTCATACCAAAAGCACTTTGACAGATTATATGTGCACGTAGCAAACAAATAGTGTGACAAGAAGCAAAAGAAACAAGATGAAAGATTCATGCAAGCCATGTTTAAGACATAACAATTTGGAGCATGTATCATTTGGATCGTACTACACATAGATGTAATGAATGCCAACTAATAGCTTTCAAACACAAGTATATCATATCAAAACTTATCACGTATCAAAATGGCATATTATGAGTTCATAAGTAACATGTTAGTCATGCTAAAATTAATTCAAAAGTAAGTATCATGCAAATAAATTTTAGGTTTAAACGTTTAGTAGCATGAAACAAGAATACAAGCATTATAAAGATAAAACCGTACTAAGGTTTACACATTTGACTTGTTATCAAACACTAAGATAATGTCAAATCAACTTATCGTATTAAACAAGAACATGTAATCAACACATGTAAGTGCAATGCAAGTAGTTTTAAAAGAAAAGTCATATATACTACTTGTTTGATTAGTATTCTAAAGGCGAGGCAAACTATCAATGTTTTAACACTTACTTTAGGCAAGTATAGGAATACAAAATTTTCAAGTTGGAGAATGAATATGAGACTATTACTAGCGGTGCTCAATTAAGGCTAAACACGACCATTTTACGGGTGATTCCACATACCCAACTCTCTCTAGGAAGAAATTCAACCGTTAGGTCAAATTGAGTTTCTAGTGCAATAGGTTCTCCATGAGTCATTCTCATGTTAGAAAGATGGGAACTCCTACTTTTGCATATTAAAGTGCATAAAGATGATAGTTTACCAATACTTGGCTTAATGTGACTTAACTAATATGCAATATAACTAAGGTGATGAAGGCGTCATGTTATACACATGATTTTAAACAATGGTGTGTTTGATAAACAATGTGTTTTAATCTTGTGTTTAGAATCTAAAGTTGTTCAAATTACACAGCTAATTGTATGATCTAATTAATGACATCTTTTATGTTGAGTTGAAGTGTGTAATTTAAATGTGAATTGATCATCTAAGAATAGAGAATATGTTAAACTAAGAACGTTCTCAAGAAAGCTATTTGGTATTTTATTTAACAATAATCTGAGTGAGGTTTCCAACTTCAATAGATCTTGTGTATGCTCTAAAGATGTGTAGTTTTAACCTTGGATGTGCACTCGGTTTGAGCAAGGTTAGGTTATGATGTACGCTTGAAAGGAAATAGATACAAATAGTATCTTTCAACAAATGAGATTATCCCATGGGATAAAGTTATCATGCTTATGAAAACAAGTATGACAAGATGAATTGGATATGCTAGTTCATAGAACTTGTAGATGTTTGTTTCAAGATCATTTAGCCAATGAGGTGTAATGAAATCTCTTGTAACACAACTATTTATGTCGCAAGAATGATGCATAGGATATACAATATCCTTTTAACAAGATGAAAACTTAACGCACGAATCTTAGTCATAATGTTCTTCAAAACATCATGTTTTCCTAAATGAAGATATGAAGCCAAAGTGTTTGAATCGGATAGTCCCATCTAAATAAACTTGGTCTCAAGATTATATTCACTAGATGATGACAAGAGGAATTCACTCGAGTTTCTTATGTATACTCCTCAAAAGTCATTGTTGCTTGGTGTGTATGATGTTGGCTTTGAGATTGCATTTTAACATATGTTGTTAAAATGTTGATTTGAGTTTAACGAAATTTATCACGAAGTTTAACGACAGTATTACTAATACTTTGATAATTTGTGAAGGTAGTACTACTTATACCTAGTGGAAATTGACAACAATTACCAAGAGCACCATGCTTATTTGATAGTTGAGGTTCTAGCCATAATGAATTATCTAAGTCCTTATATGTTGGAAAGGATGTTTGAGTTTGTTCAAACATGCATTTGATTCGATACAAGTGTTGGACACAAGGGCTTTTGAGCAATACACTCAATGAATTCAAATGATGGTAAGGATGGTGGATTGGTTGATCTAGGTGGTAGGTCTTCTAGTGTCTAAATAAGGATGTGGTGATGTAGGGGTTTGTTGTGCTATAGGAGTACTTAGGTTGAATATTTGTCCATAGATGTTGAACACAAAAATACGGATACTAATTCTTATGGTTTATTGGTTGCTACAACTAGTGGGTGAAGTGCTTGAAGTTTTGGTCATGTCTATGAAGCTTAAGGGTGAGGTATAGGTTCATCTTGAAAGGGCGCGTTTGGTTTAAAGGATGCTCTTGAAAGTTCATGAGCAAACGCTTAATGGTTGTTTTTTGGATAAGTGTTTGATTCATTTTAGGATTAGTGTTTTAACATGTGTTGTTAAAATACTTATGTGTTGATTTTAGGATATGACTTTTAATGACTACAATCGTAAGTCGCATATACTTGAATATTTTGGATGAAATACTTAAGTTGTCAATCCTACCTTGTTGAGACTATGGAGCTTAGATTGCACTCGAGGATAGCAAGACTCTTTAACATACATGTGAGTTATGACTCGATGTAAATGCTTATCGTCTTGGAGGATGACACATTATTTTCATGTTAACCGGTGAGGCAAACATGTAGATACAAAACAATATCTATAGTCATATGTTAGACTTGTGTATGATATCTTTGCAAATAATGAGTCCATGTTTATTAGTCTCGGTAAGTCATCTAAGTCATCCATAACGGGTGAGGAGATGTTGGTGGTGTTGCACAAAGTTTGATAGGTACAAGCTTTGGAGACTTTGGTAGTGAAGTTGTTTTGGATGATGGTGGGTGATTTTGGTGGTGGAGTGGAGTACTCAAGTTTAGAAAGTTCACATCTTGAATGGGTGATGAGATGTTGAGAGGTAATGAGTCCGAGGATGAAGAGCTCAAGTTAATGAAGCAACAAGATCGAATGCTAATCCTAGTGGTTTTCTTAAGTGGCTTATTTGAGGTTAAGGATTTAGTCATTTTGACTTTGCTTTAAGAAATGCTAAGCTTGAGGAAAAGTAACAATGAAGGTGTGAAAATGATCATCTTGAATGTGTCGATTTATGGAACTAAGGATTCATGGATTTGATGTTAATCCATACAAAGATGGTAGTTTCTAATGAGATGGAAGTGTCTAAAATCATGTCAAACATCCTAAGTTAATCCATTGAGGATGTGTTGGTGAGGTATGAAAGATATGTATTAACAACTATCCTAGAAGCGAAGTTTGGTAAATTAGATTGCGGGTTTTAGTGAAATTCAATAACACCTGTAGGATCCACGGCACCATTTCTTTACAGCGGAACCCTTAAATTGGTGCCTTTGGTCCGTCTATCTGGTATGGCGGTACCAAAATGCATAACAGACGGTACCAACATTTTGGTGCCGTCGATCCGTGGACACCGAAAAGTTCACAGACCTATTTTTAGGTGTCGGGAGTTTTCTGTGACAACCGTACTTCGGGTCATTTCTCGACACAATTTATGCCTCATTATTTCAACATTTATCGTAAACTTGGTTTGCGTGTTTCAAATTCGCGTAACCTTTATGGTTTAGCGGCGAATTCATGATCATAACATCACGTACATTTCATATGGACTAAGATTAGTCTACATTTCATTCACATCATGTGCACCTCATTAGTTCATTCACGACATTTCATTTCACCTTCAACGCGTAATTTTTATATTTAATAATCGTTATCGCGTGAGTTATTATTTTGTATATTTAATCCGTTACTTTCAAAAATGATCCCGACATATTTTTAAACTTACATTTAGTTTATAAAAACTATATTTTTAGTTTTCCTAATGTTTTAAATTTATTTGGTACATAAATCGTTAAAGTTAAATTATTACGTCGTTTTCTTAAAAATTATACGATAATTATTTTATCACCCAAATTTCACAAGGAATGTATGTTTACAATTTTTATTATCTCAATACATTCTATTTTGATCTATTAAAAACTTACTTGTACCAAAAATCCACCATTTACCTTACAAGTGTTTATTTACTTACATATTTCTTGCACCTTTTATCAATTACTACACATATATATATTTATACACTATAAAAAAAAAAAAACAAATATCTACATTCCCCCCCTTGGCCGACCAAGGGGGAAGGGTGGTCATAAATGATGTATGGTTTATTAATTGCATGTTTCTACACCAATACTTAAAGTCCTACTTCCATTATTCATCTCATACATTCATATCATTTTTCAAAGTGATAACAAAAACTTTTCTCTCTTCTTTTGGTTCTCTCCATAACCGGCCACATTCAAAGCTCCAAAGGGATCAAAATTTTTGCTAGCACAAGTGTTTAACAATCTAGTTTATACTCTATATAAGGTTTTGAAATAAAAACCAAGAGTATTTAGGCTAATCCTTGTTACTTACACCTCATCATTTTCACTTGTAAGCATGCTTTTATCATTTCATGTTTCCTTTTCATTTCATTTGTATCCTTTCATTTTTGAAGCAAGTATGCATGATATGTGATTTATTCCATTTTTTCATGATTTTAGAGTATATATACATATTTGGTCATCCTATAATTATTCCCATGGTATTCTTTGGTCTTGATGGTGATTAGGAACCCATGACACCCTAAGAAGGTGTATGGTAGGATTAGATTAGCTTTGGAGTTGATTTGAAGGGATTAGAATAGGTTTTGTCCGAGAAAAACTATTTTCGATAACTATAAAATAGGTTCTGTCCTTATTTCGATTTTGGAAAACCTACAGTTGGTATGAAACTTTGGCCTTGATATTTAGAAAATATACTTTAAAAGCGAATCCGTGGCCGCTTGAGCGGATAAAAGCGGAGTTATAACGAAGAAGTTATGGATTTTAAAGTTTGACGACGAAGCGTATTATTTTCGAATTTTCAATAAAGCTGTTTTGACATTGTTTGGGTCAAAAACGAGCCTTAAGCTTCACAAATTATTTCGACTAGTCAAAAATATATTAGTTTACTTGATACGAAGCTAAGGACATATTATCGTGAAAGCAGTTTAAAGCGACAAAGATATGCACGTTTTCATAAAGTTGCCGTAACTATTATTTTACGAAAAACTATATTATTTTTACGTTACAAGTGTTACATTAGTTATAATGACCATGTTTCTTGTTTGTTTTTAACGAGGTTGTGAAACTTTTAGAGCGAAATGTCTTCTAGTAAAATCAAGTTCATCGGCCATATTTTTCAAAACAACATGTCGTTTGCAAAGCGGAGTTATAGTAAATTAATTACGGATGTTCAAACTTGGCGAAACTCATTTTACGCACAACAATTAGCCAAAACCACCATCTTTAACCCTTAATATCTTTATGATCGAGACCTTTTGAATGAAAACTCTGAACTGAAACTTCTAGATATCGATACAAACTTTCCAAAAGCAGTCGAGTTCGTTCTCTAACGATCGGCGTACACCATTTTACGACTAGTTTTCCAAAGCCATTTTGTTAATTTTATGAAAATTCGGCGACATTGTTTTCTGACGAAAAGTGAAAATTTCACCATAAATCATTATAAAACCATCGTAGGATGAAATTTTGGCGTAAAAACTTGTAAAGTGATTTTGAAGGTCAAGGCGTCAAAGAGTATTTTTCGACGACAAGTAATATTTTCAAAACTCACAAATGGTATAAATAACATCTGAAGTGCATGCATAACATTACATTGCAACTCATGACATATCATATCATTCGTAATAGGTCCGGTTGGCGCATTACATTATACCTCGGTGTACTCGCTTTTGCCATTATTCCGGTTTACCAAGTGAGTTTTCATAGCCCGTTTTACATGCTTTCGATTATTTTCAAACCGGGGAGAATACATTGCACTACATTTTTTATGCGATACCAAGTATGTTAAATTCATTTACATTGCTTAAGTTACCGCATTTGCCAATTTGAAAGTCCCATTACGAACATGAACCGTTAATCTTTGAAGCGAGGATGAGTGGATAGATCTATCGAGGGTGGCGCCTCCAGTCGGGTTGGTGAATCGACCAGCAAGCGGATGCATTTCATTTGATAACATTACGGAGTTGTCAGCAAACACTCTGCGAGGGCATACATTATTGAGCAGTCTAGTTTCGGGGTCATGGGCTTAGAGCAATTGTAACATTATTTTTACGTGACTTGATTGTCATGCTGGTCTATACTTGTGTAGTCGTATAAACATTTACATAAACCTATGATTTCTCACCAACATTATTGTTGACCTTTTAGCAATGTATTTTCGTGTGGCGAGGCACTATCATCATGACATGGTTTAGGGACCTACATTTTGAGTGTGGCGTCGACTTACATTATTCTGAGATGGTACTTTATTTCAAAACATCGTTTGGATTTGTAACATATTGTATTTCCATAAACTTTGTAAACCTTTTGGGACCGATGTTGTACTACGAATGTTTTATTAAAATATCCAACGATGTGTTTTTAAAGCGACACTTTAGGTCGTTCAATATAACTGTGATGTGGTGCTATGACGATCAATCCCGAAATTCCATTCATTGCAAAGCAAGTAAATTGGGGTGTGTGATTGGTACGAGCTACGATTATAGAGAACTAGGTTGCATCATTGACCCTGAACTATAGCTACATTATCATAGCATCTCATCATTTCATCATTGTACATATTCATTTTTTTCATGCGGATTCACTTACACTTTATTCGAGGTTATTTACTTTTATTTCACATCGGTTGTCACAGACATGTCTTGATTCTCACCCTATCACCATATCATCGGACTCTAGCTCGGATGATGTTCCATAACCCATCATGGATGATGTTGCATCACATTCCGAGATCGTATCTTCCATTGGATCTCTGACCTTCCCACTAGTCATGACCGACATCGAGGCCGAACCCTTGAGGAGGCGAAGTCGCACCACACCTCATATTAGCCCGACTCATAACCCGATACACCTACCACCATCACCACCGCCGGCACCATCATCACCATCTTCATCATACTTTCTTAGGGATCCTTTACCTCTGACGGACTTGCCGCCCAAAAGCGTGCTCGTTTTGATATCCCTACACCACCATCCACCGAGCCGAGCCACCGCTAGGTTCGTGTTAGGAGAGAGTTCTAGGGCTGCGGGTGCACGACCTTCTACCGAGGCATTAGGGGCCGTATTGATGCTCGGCAGATCCAGTTGATAGTTTGACACGGCGGTTGGAGGGCTGTCGGTGAGATAGGATTGAGCCCATTCTTTGAGGAGGTTGAGGTTTAGTTCTAGGCGGTTTCGATTGATCTATCTCATCGAGTATTCGGCATAGACGGATAGAGGACCGAGGCGTATAGATGAGTTGAGGCGGAGATGCCGAGTTGTATAGTGAGCCGAGATGACTCGGGATGAGTTCTGAGTCGACCACGGGAGTTATCTTTAGCTCGTGAGAGTATTGTTACTGCGGTCGATTAGTGAGATGAGGAGTTTGATTGATAGTTTGACTACTCGGTTCGTGATCTCGAGATTGGCCGGTGAGCACCATGAGGTGCCTTATGTGAACTTGTATTATGTATAGTTTTGACCATTATTATCCTAGTCACGAGGTGTGTGGCGTGGTTTAAAGAACTTGTTGTCTTTTGGTTGTTGTACAAACAAATGTATCAAGTATTGACTCTACTATGTAGGAATGGTTTTATTATGTATGATATCGGTCCATGTAGGCGAAATTTTCATGTATATTATCCACGTGTGTTGTGATTATATTTGTGATATTTCATTATTGTTCCGTTGTGATTCCATTTATCCTTATGCATGTTTTGGTTGTGGATATTTTTGTATGATGGTTGTTTCTACTTACGAGTTCTCATGATTGTTTCATCTTGTGATTTTGAAGAGTTATGGCGTCAAGAAAGCTACAGTTGAAATGACCCAAGCGACGATTCAAAGTTGGTGAGCGATAGCATTGCTAATGCTCTAAGAGTCGAAAAGAAGCGATGGTCTTCTTCTTTCTTTGAGGCTTGCTGCTTGCTGCGAGCCGCTAGACTAGTCTGCACTCTGGTAATGCAGGAGGATCGGGGTTAAGAAATGTTCGTACAAAGATTTCAAAAGTGGTGAACCCACCAAGTTTCGAGTACCGGGGAGCTACGACCATGGTGCGATGGTTTGAAAAGTTGGGTCGGTGTTTTGCTTTATGCTGTCCGGATGTGATGAGTTAAATTTACTACGAGCACATTACTCGATGGGGCGTTGTCATGGTGGAATTCCTATGCTCAACCGATTGGGATGGAGAACGCCTTCAAGCTTACTTGGGAGCAATTTAAGGGTTTGGTGACTAAGAAGTTTTGTCCTCGAACAGAAGTGAAAAAGTTAGAGACGGAGTTCTATGAATTGGTCACGATTGGGTATGATATCGACACTTACATCCGGAGATTCCAGGAATTAGCCGCGTTATGCCCGTCCATGGTTTCTGATAACGAGAAATTGCTAGAGGCTTTTATCGGGGGACTTCCCGAGGTGATTCAAGGAGATGTGACATCTTTCGATCCACAAACAATTGAGGAAGCTATTCGTGTGACTCAGAAGTTGATGGCACAAGTAGTGAAGAGGGGTAAATACACCAACACTAACCGAAACAACAACAACAACCCCAACAACCGTTTCAACAACAATAACCGATCCAACTACAACAACAACAATAGCAACAACAACAAGCGCAAGTGGGACAACAATAGGGGTAGAAATGCTACTCAACAACCACCCAAGAGACAAGAGGTTGCTAAGGTTTATGCTGCGGGTCAAAAGGAAGGAAAAGGATATTCGGGGGTTTTGCCGAAGTGTAATAAGTGTTTTAGTCATCACAATCCGGGTCGATGTCCCGATCCATGTGAAAATTGCAAGAAAGTTGGTCACCGTACTAGGGATTGCAAGTCGCCACAAGTTACATGTTTTGGTTCGGGAAGCTGGACACTACAAGAAGGATTGTAAGAAGGGAAGAAATCAAGGAAATCCGAATCAAGGAGGTATGGCACAAGGAAGGGTTTATGTCATTGGAGGCGGAGAAGATAAGGAGGACCCGAATGTCATCACGGTGCGTTCCTTCTCAATAATCGTTATGCTTGATTTTATTTGATTCGGTGCCGATAAAAGTTTTGTGTCCTTTGCATTTACACCTTTGCTCAACATTAAACCAACTACATTAGACATATCATACAACGTCGAATTAGCTAATGGTAGCGTAGTTAGCACCAACACCATCGTCCATGGTTGCACATTTAATTTTCTTAATCATCCCTTCAACATAGACCTCATGCCGTAGAGCTTGGTAGTTTTGACGTCGTCATCGGCATGGATTGGTTATCTAAGCATCGTGCAAAGATCATTTGTGATGAGAAAGTTGTTCATCTTCCTTATAACGGCGAAACTTTGATTATTCGTGGGGAGCAGTGGAACTAGACTTAGTATCATATCGTGCATCAAAGCGGAGAAGTACATAAAGAAAGGTTGTCTTGCTTTCTTAGCCCCATAACCGAGAAAAGTCGGAGGAGAAGCGACTTGAAGATGTACCTATTGTCCGAGAATTTTTCAAGTTTTCCAGGGATTTCTGGGACTTCCACGGCACGTCAAGTAGAATTTCAAATTGACTTAGTGCGGGCTGCACCGATTCTTGTGAGCACCGTGCCGTTAGCACCATCCAAAATGCAAGAGTTGTCTAATCAATTGCAAGAACTTCTAGACAAAGGATTCATTAGGCGAGTTCCTCTCCTTGGGGAGCACCGGTCTTGTTTGTGAAGAAGAAGGATGGATCCTTCCGAATGTGCATAGATTATCGAGAGTTGAACAAGTTAACGGTGAAGAATCGTTATCCACTCCCAATTGACGACTTATTCGATCGGTTGCAAGGTTCTAGTATTTATTCCAAGATTGATCTCCGTCGGGTTATCATCGACCGAGTTACGGAAGAGGATATTCGAAAACAGCGTTTAGAACACGTTACGGTCATTCGAGTTTCAAGTGATGCCTTTTGGATTGACTAATGCACTGCAGTATTCATGGATCTCATGAATAGAGTTTGTGCCGTATTTGGACAAGTTTGTGATTGTGTTCATCGATGACATCTTGATCTACTCCAAGAGCAAAGAAGAGCACGAAGAGCATTTAAGGGCGATTTTAAGGCTACTCAAGAATGAGAAGTTGTATGCCAAGTTTTGAAGTGTGATTTTGGAACCACAAAGTGCAATTTCTTGGTCACATCATTGATAGTCAAGGACTACAAGTTGATCCATAAAGATTGAAGCCGTGAAAGATTGGGCTACTCCAACAAATCCTACGGAAATTCGACAATTTCTAGGACTAGCGGGTATTACAGAAGGTTCATCGAAGGTTTTTCGAAGATAGCGAGACCTTTGACCAAGTTGACACGAGAAAAACAAGAAGTGGGGAAAGAAACAAGAAGTTGCTTTTCGGTTGTTGAAGCAAAAGCTTTGCGGTCGCCAATTTTGGCACTACGAAGGCATTGAGAACTTTGTTGTATATTGCGACGCGCATAAAGGACTTAGGGCTGTTTAATGCAAAATGAGAAGGTGATAGCGTATGCTTCTCGACAACTTAAGACTCATGAGAAGAATTACACCACTCATGATCTCGAGTTAGGAGCCGTAGTTTTTGCGCTCAAGATTTGGAGACACTACCTCTACGGTACAAAGTGCAGTGTTCTTGATCACAAGAGTTTGCAATATATTCTTGATCAAAGGAGCTTAACATGAGGCAACGTCGTTGGTTGGAGTTACTCGCGACTATGTTGTGAAATCAAGTATCACCGGGAAAAGCCAATGTTGTGGTGATGCTCTTAGTCGGAAAGAGGCCTAAACCTTTAAGAGTTCGATCATTGGGAATGACAATTATTTCTCCTTTACCATCGAAAATCCACGAAGCACAAGTTGAGGCACTTAAGGAAGAAAACCGACCAAGTGAAAAGCTTTATGGTATGCCGAGAAGCATAAGCGGTTTTGTAAAGAGCGAGATGGAGTATTATGTTTCAAGGATAGAATGTGGGTTCCATTGTATGGCGAATACGAAATTGATTATGCATGAGTCGCATAAGTCAAAGTATTCTATTCATCCGAGGATCGGATAAGATGTACCAAGATCTTAAGAAGCTTTATTGGTGGCGAACATGAAAGCGGAATTGCCTCGTCGTTAGCAAATGCCTTACACCGCTCTAAGGTAAAAGTCGAATACCGAAGCCGTCGGGATTACTCCAACAACCGAAATTCCTCAATGGAAATGGGAGCGTATTACAATGGACTTTGTTACGAAACTTCCTAAGACATCGGAGGTTCTGACGCTATTTGGGTAATTGTTGATCGCCTTACCAAGTCACCCATTTCATACCGATTAGAGACTTATTCCATGGAGCAACTCACTAGACTTTATGTCAAGGAGATAGTCTCGAGGCACGGAGCACCGATTTCTATCATTTCAAGCAGAGATAGTCGATTCACTTCAAACTTACGGAATTCATTGCAAGATTCATTCGGAACCAGATTAGAGATGAGCTGACATATCACCCACAAACCGACGGTCAAAGTGAAAGGACAATTCAAACATTAGAAGATATGCTAAGGGCATGTGTAATTGATTTTGGAAATGGTTGGGCTAACCATTTGCCATTGATAGAATTCTCGTACAACAATAGTTATCACACCGGTATAAAGATGGCACCCTTTGAGGCACTCTATGGTCGAAAGTGCGATCACACATTTGTTGGGCGAGTCGGAGGCGCACAACTCATCGGTCCGGAAATGGTACGGAAACCACGGAAAAGATTGTTCAAATTCGTGATAGACTCGGAGCGCGAGTCGGCGAAAAGTTATGCGGATGTTAGGCAAGGATTTGAAATTTCAAGTGGGTGACAAAGTTATGTTGAAAGTATCGCCTTGGAAGGCGTGAGTGCGATTGGAAAGCGTGGGAAATTGAACCCGAGATACATTGGACCATTCAAGATTACGGCCGAGTTGGTCCTGTAGCTTATCGACTTGATCTTCCACGAACTTAGTCATGTATACAACACGTTTCACGTTTCAAACACGAAGAAGTGTCTTTCGACGAATCGCTCTCTATTCCATTGGACGAAGTTCGGGCGACAAACTCAACTTTGTGGAGGAACACCAGAAATTATGGACCGCGAGGTCAAGCGGTTGAAACAAAGTCGTATTCCTATTGTGAAAGTTCGTTGGAATTCTCGACGAGGTCTGAGTTTACTTGGGAGCAGGAAGACCGGATGCGACACAAGTATCCTCATCTTTTCACGACACCGTTAGACCTAACAACGATTGAATTCGAGGATGAATTCCTTTTAGATGGGCGAATGTGACAACCCGTACTTTCGGTCATTTCTCGACACAATTTATGCCTCATTATTTCAACATTTATCGTAAACTTGGTTTGCGTGTTTCAAATTCGCGTAACCTTTATGGTTTAGCGGCGAATTCATGATCATAATATCACGTACATTTCATATGGACTAAGATTAGTCTACATTTCATTCACATCATGTGCACCTCATTAGTTCATTCACGACATTTCATTTCACCTTCAACGCGTAATTTTTATATTTAATAATCGTTATCGCGTGAGTTATTATTTTGTATATTTAATCCGTTACTTTCAAAATGATCCGACATATTTTTAAACTTACATTTAGTTTATAAAACTATATTTTTAGTTTTCCTAATGTTTTAAATTTATTTGGTACATAAATCGTTAAAGTTAAATTATTACGTCGTTTTCTTAAAAATTATACGATAATTATTTTATCACCCAAATTTCACAAGGAATGTATGTTTACAATTTTTATTATCTCAATACATTCTATTTTGATCTATTAAAAACTTACTTGTACCAAAAATCCACCATTTACCTTACAAGTGTTTATTTACTTACATATTTCTTGCACCTTTTATCAATTACTACACATATATATATTTATACACTATAAAAAAAAAAAAAACAAATATCTCTACATTCCCCCCCCCCCCCTTGGCCGACCAAGGGGGAAGGGTGGTCATAAATGATGTATGGTTTATTAATTGCATGTTTCTACACCAATACTTAAAGTCCTACTTCCATTATTCATCTCATACATTCATATCATTTTCAAAGTGATAACAAAACTTTCTCTCTTCTTTTGGTTCTCTCCATAACCGCCACATTCAAAGCTCCAAAGGGATCAAAATTTTTGCTAGCACAAGTGTTTAACAATCTAGTTTATACTCTATATAAGGTTTTGAAATAAAAACCAAGAGTATTTAGGCTAATCCTTGTTACTTACACCTCATCATTTTCACTTGTAAGCATGCTTTTATCATTTTCATGTTTCCTTTTTCATTTTCATTTGTATCCTTTCATTTTTGAAGCAAGTATGCATGATATGTGATTTATACCATTTTTTTTCATGATTTTAGAGTATATATACATATTTGGTCATCCTATAATTATTCCCATGGTATTCTTTGGTCTTGATGGTGATTAGGAACCCATGACACCCTAAGAAGGTGTATGGTAGGATTAGATTAGCTTTGGAGTTGATTTGAAGGGATTAGAATAGGTTTTGTCCGAGAAAAACTATTTTCGATAACTATAAAATAGGTTCTGTCCTTATTTCGATTTTCTGGAAAAACCTACAGTTGATGCGAAACTTTGGCCTTGATATTTAGAAAATATACTTTAAAGCGAATCCGTGGCGCTTGAGCGGATAAAAGCGGAGTTATAACGAAGAAGTTATGGATTTTTAAAGTTTGACGACTAAAGCGTATTATTTTCGAATTTTAAACAATTGTTTTGACATTGTTTGGGTCAAAACGAGCCTTAAGCTTCACAAATTATTTCGACTAGTCAAAAATATATTAGTTTACTTGATACGAAGCTAAGGACATATTATACGTGAAAGCGGTTTAAAGCGACAAAGATATGCACGTTTTCATAAAGTTGCCGTAACTATTATTTTACGAAAAACTATATTATTTTTACGTTACAAGTGTTACATTAGGTATGTGACAATGTTTAAATTTGTTTTTAACGAGGTTGTGAAACTTTTAGAGCGAAATGTCTTCTAGTAAAATCAAGTTCATCGGCCATATTTTCAAAACAACAAGTCGTTTGCAAAGCGGAGTTATAGTAAATTAATTACGGATGTTCAAACTTGGCGAAACTCATTTTACGCACAACAATTAGCCAAAACCACCATCTTTAACCCTTAATATCTTTATGATCGAGACCTTTTGAATGAAAACTCCTGAACTGAAACTTCTAGATATCGATACAAACTTTCCAAAGCAGTGAGTTCGTTCTCTAACGATCGACGTACACCATTTTCGACTAGTTTTCCAAAGCCATTTTGTTAATTTTATGAAAATTCCGGCGACATTGTTTTGCGACGAAAAGTGAAAATTTCACCATAAATCATTATAAAACCATTGTAGGATGACATTTTGGCGTAAAAACTTGTAAAGTGATTTTGAAGGGTCAAGGCGTCAAAAGTATTTTTCGACGACAAGTAATATTTTCAAAACTCACAAATGGTATAAATAACATCTGAAGTGCATGCATAACATTACATTGCAACTCATGACATATCATATCATTCGTAATAGGTCCCGGTTGACGATTACATTATACCTCGATGTACTCGCTTTTGCCATTATTCCAGTTTACCAAGTGAGTTTTCATAGTCCGTTTACATGCTTTCGATTATTTTCAAACCGGGAGAATACATTGCACTACATTTTTTTTGTACGATACCAAGTATGTTAAATTCATTTACATTGCTTAAGTTACGCATTTGCCAATTTGAAAGTCCCCATTACACGAACATGAACCGTTAATCTTTGAAGCGAGGATGAGTGGATAGATCTATCGAGGTGGCGCCTCCATCCGGTTGGTGAATCCCAACCGAGCAAGCGGATGCATTTCATTTGATAACATTACGGAGTTGTCGGCAAACACTCTGCGAGGGCATACATTATTGAGCAGTCTAGTTTCGGGGTCATGGGCTTAGAGCAATTGTAACATTATTTTTACGTGACTTGATTGTCATGCACGGTCTATACTTGTGTAGTCGTATAAACATTTACATAAACCTATGATTTCTCACCAACATTATTGTTGACCTTTTAGCAATGTATTTTCGAATGGAGGCACTATCATCATGACATGGTTTAGGGACCTACATTTTGAGTCATGGCGTCGACTTACATTATTGTACATTATGGTACTTTATTTCAAAAACATCGTTTGGATTTGTAACATATTGTATTTCGCAAACTTTGTAAACCTTTTGGGACCGATGTTGTACTACGAATGTTTTTATTAAAATATCCAACGATGTGTTTTAAAAGCGACACTTTAGGTCGTTCAATATAACTGTGATGTGGTGCTATGACGATCAATCCCGAGAATTCCATTCATTGCAAAGCAGTAAATTGGGGTGTGACATTTCGAAACACGAAATTTTGCTTAAAATATGTGACATTAATTACTTCTAGTTAGGAAAAGTCGATAACACATATACAAACATAGTAGAGCATAGACTTTGACCAAGGGCTAACGATTTTCACATAAAAGTGAAAATGGGTAAAATTGATAACACACTTGTGCTATCCACCGCATAAACCGGTTAGCATACAACATTGTTTTAAGTCATATTATCATCCTACAAAGTAAAACAAATAAATTACATCATACAACATTGTTTTTGTCCTTGTACCAAACACTCTCTTAAAACCTCTATTTTTCAAAGTACTTGACTAACTTACTTAGTACTTATTGCTAAGCGAGTCATGACATTTCATAAGTTATGCGAGATGTTAGTATAACCTATGCAAAGGAAGTGATCTAAGTCTATAAGTGATGGTAAAACAATTTTCCAACTAAGAGCACAAAATCTAGCAAATGTCCTATTGTGCATAAACAAGAAATAAATCAAGCAAGCGAATAAATAACATGGCAAGATTGACATTATATTATGCAAACAAACAAGTGAAAACAACAATTTGAAAATAAGCAAGCAACATATATGCAAACAACATAAACAAGTGGTCATTTAGCATAGCATAACAAAAACACTTTTCGTCATTTTAGTTTAAGAATGACGATGTATACCAAGCTTAATTAGTTTCCTTTAAACATATTACCAAATTATTTAGTTTCAAAAGAAATTGTATCCAAGTTTCAAGAATACCAACTTAAATTACTTGATTCAAAAAATTTGAGTTTTTATGTTAAAGCGAAACTTAATATCTTAGATATACGATAGTATTTGGTCTATTTCACTTATTTAAAATTTGACTCAGGCCATGAGAGTATTTTTAAATGAAAGTAGACTCAATTCCCTTTAAAATGATAGGTGGTTCGACTCCTACGGACTTACGGTTAATAAGTTATGAATTTTTAAGTTGGCAAAAGCGCATCTTATGCGAGACCAAGGAACCAAAAGTTTACAAGCAAGGAGCCTTTTTTTGGTTCCGCCCGGTCAGTGGTCTTCACAGAAAGTTGAAAATGTACTTACTCATGGCGAAAAAGTGTAGGACTTACTAGATTTGATAGAAAAATATAATACACATATTTTGTTTATTATTTTTACTAATGTGACTTATCTAAACATTTAACAACAAAATTTCTAAGTATAATTAGCAAAACATTTTCATATTATATTTCGCTTCAATGGTAATTTGATACATGGATCGTGCTCCATTTTAAAAACCATTTGTTTTGAAAATAAGAATACGAGGCTCTGGTACCAATTAATGAAAGCGTGGGGGTGAATCGTACTGGTTTAAAATCGTTAGATCTTTTGTATCAAATCACTTATGAAGCTTGTTATTATATGAAAGTATCAATTATTATTTATGACTAATATAAAGCATAGTAAACCAAGTTGTCACACAAGCATCATCATCAAACCACATCATAAGCAATTATAAAGGTAAAGAGATAAAGAAAGGAAAGTGCAAATCGAACACGAGGATTTATAGTGGTTCGGTCACGGATCTCCTCTCCACCCTACTCCACTCCTCGAGTACCCAACTTGAGAGTTACTTCACTAAATCAACAAGCTCCCTTCTCGTGGAGAAAACCTTACAATCGTCGCTTACACTTTTTCCGGTACAAAGCTAAATACCGGGTTCTAGTTCGAGGTAGAACCAACCTAACATCGCCTATACAATATTTCCGAAACTAAGCTAGATGTCGAGTTCTTTTCAAGGGTACAACCACTTCCACTATGTTTTATGGCCCAACATAACAAACCTTGTGTTTTATGGTACAAACACATAAACCATCAAATCTAGTTTGGTGAAAGTGTTGTGATGATGCAATGATGTTTACAATCATGATCCATGACATAAATGTCTAATGGATATGAATGACTAATCTAAATGATCTTCTTAAATAAGAAGTCTTCAATCAATGAGGATATCAAGAGATCTTGAATTTTCATATGTTGATATGCTTTGGTGAATGAGGATGGCTAGATCTCCAAGCTTTCCTTGGTTGATCAAAATGTAAAGTATGCTTACAACAAAGATGAATGTTAGAAGCATTATGATCATGTGATGATGAGGGTGATTAATGTATGTTACTACATGGTTATCTATAGATCTAAAAGATGAAAGAAAGATAGAAAGAATGTGTGTTGAAAGGGATGCTTGAAATGAGAAGACAATGAGCTCTATTTATAGCCAAAATGTAATCTAAAAATAATACTTTATTAGATTTGATATCTTAGAATATCTTTCAAGATCTTGCAAATCTAACCAAATATTGACCAAATCTTCCAAAGATATGATGATGCATGAAGTGATGTAAAATTGTATTTACATTTAGATTAAAATGTTCATGAAAATAAACTTGTAAAATGTATTATGTAACTAGTTTATAAAATTCTAATTGCCTTTTATAAAATAAAATATCTAGTTAGGTGCTTGACAAAATAATATATATTTGTCAAGTGTAAATAAACTTTAGTATTTGTATTAATATTATAGTTAGTTTACTTGTACAAATAAAAGTATATATTTGTTAGACATTTTACAAAATACTTGTGAATGCAAAATGTAAAATGAAGTTCGAAATAGAATGATTAACCTATTAAAATACTTAGTGACTCTAAACGTATTTTAAACATTCTAAATGATTTGTTAATGGGTTTCATCATAATGCCACATAACAAACATGTATGAACCTGTGTTGTAACATACGAGGACTTGAGACATCGAGAGGTGTTGAATGTATGTTGAGACAAATGTAATTACAAGTAACTTGTACATTTTACGTTATTTATTACAAGTTACATGTTTGTCATCAATCAAAACAAACGAGACTGTATAGATTAATTATCGTAATATTTGCACTAACACTAACCTTTCTTATGTTTTCTTCTTGTGGAAGCTCTGGAGCGGAATGATCGTGCAGATTCTTCACATGCTCATACCAACAACATCACTAATGGAAGTTCTCTCTAAAGGCAACACAAAAGTCAGAATGATTCTTCGTCAAGTCAAAGAATCTACAAAGTTAAAGACTAAGAGAACTTCATCGATATTGCAATCTAACGTTAAAGGCGTGTGAGCATATTGAAGAATGACGTGGAACACTGAGCAACGGTCGACACGATGCGGAACAACAACAACATACTATCACTACCATCACAAAGAACAAAGATCAAAGAACAAAGATGACGTCAAAGCGAGCTGTTTAAAGAAAACAATTTCTACTTTGGGAGATTGTTCGAATCAAGACACTTCTTCTCACAAGAAAGAAGAATGTCGGAAGACGTCAAAGCTACTATTACATAAGCACCTTCACCGTTTATATTTTTAATCACTAACACTTAGGGGGAGATTGTTGGAATCACTCCTAAACATGATTTCAAGTGTTAGTAATTAAATGTAATAGTTAGCTTAATTATGGCCTTTATGTTTGTTATTAAGCTTAGGCTTATGTAGAAGGCCCATAAGCTTAGGCCCAAGCCTAATAAGGAAAGGAAGGGACTAGGAGTGTTGCCCTAGCTCCCTCTCCTATAAATTCATTCTCTTTCACTTTGCCTACGCATAACCTTTCTACATATCATACGCATAGTGTTTGTTTGTTATTGTTCAACCGATCACTTCTCTTCTATATTTCTTCTATTGATGCTTGTGTTACTAATATGGTGACCTAACAGAAATTCACACAACCTTCAAGATCTAGCTCTTCGAGATTTGTAATCTCTGAGTAGTCAGGGGTGGTTGTTAGGTTACAACAGTGCCTTAGCTTCATTACTTTCAACTTTCTTAAGCAATCGCATCAATAGAAAAAGATAAGTTTGTATATCATTAGGCGTCGAACACAAAACACGCATGAACAAGTAAATACCTTGGTGTTGTCCAAAGTTGTTTTATGTGGTCGTAAGACAAGTCGATGGCAACAATGTTTTCGGAAAAAAATCTGCATGTAAGAACTTTAAAGGCAATCCCGCGATAAAGCAAACTTAATTTATTGGACAACAAATCCGGTCTTCCGAGAAGTTTACTACAAATGGTCGCCAAGCGTCCTTCAACTTTCGGAAAGAATATTTTTAATATCCGCAAGTTTTCCATACGTGTAAGAGCTTGTCCATCTCTTGGAATATTTTTACAGTTTTTCTTTAGCAGAAGGACTAGAACTTCAACTTTTTTTGCTACCTAGATACAAATAACAGATCATCAAATTGTACTTGCTTTTATTAAAACAAAACAAAACAAAACAAAACAAAACAAAACAAAACAAAAAAATAAAAAATAAAAAATAAAAAAAAAATAAAAAAAATGCAATTGCTTATACTCAAATGTAATGTTTATGTTGAAAAAGGAATCATATGCCACTTAATACCTTGTTTACATTTAGTACATCGTCCTCTAATGAAATCCACAATCTTCTGCGGTGATTCCCGGGCATCTTTGAATTCTTCACGTATAATTTCCTTGCCATGCATTGAATCAATTCATGCATTTATAGACACGTAGTACTTGGAATCTTGTTATCGGAACTTATCAACCAAAACTTCAATATTAGCATTTGCGGATGAGTTGTTCTTGTCTAGTACACTTATGACAAAATCTTTATTTTCCCCGATGAAAGCACATGCAATGTCAAGAAACATTCTTTTACGATCGGATGCTAGCCCATCAAAACTTGGTGAAGTTTTTGTAGTATATCTAAATTAGGATATGTTTGGAGTCTTTTCAATTCGCCTTCCCAAACATCCACAGGTTTTTTACGCAATAATCTACCAAAAATTTTGAGAGCCAAAGGGTGACCTTGCAAATGTATTATAACTTGGGAAGCGAGCTATTTGAAATCTTTTGTAGGATACCTTTTGCCAAATGCATTTAAACTAAAGAGCTCAAGAGCTTCATAATAATCTAAAGACTCCATTTCACAGATTTCCACATTATGAGACCTTACAATTGTTTGTCTTTACTAGTGAAAATAATAAGACTTCCAGGGAAAAACCAATCAGGTGAACCTGCTAGTGCTTCTAACTGCTCTAGATCATTCACATTGTCCAAAACAAGTAGGATCGGCTTACATGCCATCGTCTGTTTTATCACCTTCGTTCCTTCATTAACACTTGATATCATCAGATTTTCTGTTTTCAGGATCTTTACAAACATTTGCATTTGAACTTGAGTCGGGCCTTGTCATTTTGTGACTCCTTGGATATCATCATAAAAGCATCTTCCCTCAAGTAGGTATACATCGAGTTATAAATAGCTTTGGCAAGAGTGGTTTTTCCTATTCCGCTAAAGCCACATATTCCAATCATGTGCACCTTATCTGACCCAACAAAATGGCAACAAGTTCAATTCACGTACACGGGCATCTACACTCACTACAACAATCGACGGTTTCCAAGGCGAAATTTCAAGGCTTTCGCCGGGGACATGTCCCCTGTAATTGTTTTTGCCGGGGACATGTCCCTGGTGAAAGTTCCCCGGTAATACCCTCTCGGGAATACTTTTGCCGGGGATCATTTACAACATTTTCGAGGGACAAGCGGGACCCAGCGATCGATTGTCCCGGTCAAACATGTCCGACGTGGTGGTTGTTTCGCCGGGGACACGTCCCGGGATAATACATTTAGATTATTAATTTAATCACCTAATTGAACTAATAGTCCGACGTGGCACTTTCGTTTCTGGGGACTTGTCCGGAGAAACCTGCTATTACGGTGAGTTAATCTTATTCATGGGGACTTGTCCCTGCAAAATAACAAGGTTCTTGTGGCGTCATTCGTTTTTTTCCGGGAAGGTCGTGCACTAAAATTTGTTTTTTCTTTCTCGGGGACATGTCACAGCAAGCTGAATAACCCATTTTGCGAATATTCCGCAAAATGGGCAATTCAATTTTTCGAAAATTTTCCGGAAAAAATCTACAATTTCTCAACCTGTTTTTTCATACATTCATACATACCAATGTGACAACCTATTTTAATATTACAATCATAACACAAATTCGCTAAACATGAATATCATATATACCCAACGATCGCTAACATAGTTATCTTTTTCCAAAATCGCCAAAACGGTTCCTAAACCGTTAACGCATGATCATCTACAAAACTATACATAAGCTACCTATCTGGAAATGGTCCAAAACTATACGTATAATCCATTTACGGGAATCCTAGCACATAATGCACATAAACGACATAATAATCCATGTTATTCTCTACAAGCATATCCAAAACGTGTTAAAGTAACATAAACCGCATCTCAAACCCCACTACCCCACTACCGTCCCGGTATCTCTAAACTCACCGGATGGAGAAGCACGGATCCCGATCTCCGGATCCCACCCACCGGTGGAGTAGCACTTGATCCCGCATCAGATTCGCTTTTGCCAACCCGGAATGACCTCTGGCGCATGACTGGTCCATCGACCCCTCCGTAGCGAGCTCCTCGGATTGTTTGAGCCTTTGTTTTCCGTAGTGAGGACACCTCTGCTGCATCACGAGGTCGGGGCGCTAAAGGTCTTCTTCACTCCACCAGGGTAAGACACGCCCTACACTGTGGATATGACCGCTACCGCTACCACCAATGACGGTGTCACGAGAATCTCACGGTCGATCATGCGGGTCCCATTGGAGGTGCTCTCTTCCCGCATCCACATCATCTCGATTACATTTAGTTACAAAAGAACAAGAAAAGTAATATATAAGTCGTGATGCATTATATTTCATCAAAATGGGTGACTTTGAAAATAGATTATACTTACGTATATAGCCTCGAGATCCGGAGACTCAAAGACATCACCCTCGTATGGTTCCGACGGTAAAGCTCTATCAAGTCTTCTCCAATCACGCCTCGGTCTCATTGCTCAACTGTTTAGAAATAAAATCAATAACGACACACCCAACACCATGTATATATAAATAAAATGATTAAATAGTTTCTTACAAAGTTATGGCGAATAGCAGCATATGACTGAGATCCGTGAAGGCTAGAACTCGTGTTCACCATGCGGTTTTGTTGGTTCATCTCTGATATCTTCTGCTTCTTGGGGTTTGTCCAAAGCTTAACCTGTGGCTATTTCTGACGAGTTGATCGCTTCTATTACCCAAGTGGTGAACCTCTTTCTTGCTGGTAACTGTCCGAGGGCGCTGGGGGAGTATATTGCTAGTGCTCTTCTCACACCCTTAGTCAAACCGGGAGGGTATCCGTCCTATTCTTTGTTGGGATTGTTTGGGCGTTTAGTTTCAAGGTTTGTGCTTCCATGCTTGGCCACTCTTCAGACAGTTGTTTCGATGATTTACAACTTGGTGTTGGGGTATCGGGGGGAAGGGAAGCTATTCTTCATGTTGTGAACCGTTTGGTTGAGGACCGTGGGTGTGATGTTGGTCTATCCATGTTGTTGGTTGATTTTAAAAATGCTTTCAACATGGTGGACCGGTTGTTATGTTACGTGAAGTTCGGTGCATTTCCGGCTATTTCACGGTGGGTGGAATTGTTACTCTAGTCTGCTAGATTATATTATGGTGAGCATACTCTTTGGTCTCATCAAGGTGTGCAACAAGGTGATCGCTTGGGCCTCTTCTTTTTGCTTTAGTTTTACATCCCTTAGCATATAAGATTAGAGTTTCTTTTAACCTTTCTTTTCAAGCTTGGTATTTGGATGATGGTACTATTATTGGTGATACCTTGGTTGTGGGTAAGGTTTTAGAGTTGATTATGGCGAGACGGACCTTGTCGTGGCCTACACCTCAATGTTGATAAAGCGAAGTTTTTGGCCACAAGAGGACCCCGAGCGGTATGATGGTGTTTTCCCCTAATATTTCGCCCTCACATGGTGTTAAATGATTGGGTGGACACATTAGTGTGGATTTTGAGTTTGGTAGTAAGTTGGTCACGAAAGGGTTGCTAAAACTATTGAACTTATGGAGGCGGTTGCCAAACTTAATGACCCTCAATGCGAGTTGTTGTTACTCCATTACATGTCTTGGTATTTCTAAGCTCTATTTTCTATGCGCACATGTTCTCCTCGGGTCTTTGAGTGTGCTCGGGTTTCTTTTGATCGACACCGTTCTTCTTTGGGCGTATTATCCTTATGGACTGGTTTTGGTGTTGGCGGTGGAGACTCGCCACCTTACCTTTTGCTTTTGGGGACTTGGTTTATATTCGCGGTGATGTCTTGAACTATGCCTTCCTTGCTTCTAGACTTCAATCAACTGGCCTTGAGACTAAGCTTCTTCATGGTTCGGTATTGTAGCCGCTGGTCCCTCTTTTGATGATGCTCTATGTACTTTCAATGTGAATATGCATATTGACCTTTTGAGTAACCCTAGCGAGGTCGTGACCCCAAACTTATGAAGAAATTGGCGGATATATGTTTGATCGGTTTCCCAAACTGTTGAATCTACTTTCCATCTTTCCCTCGACGGATGGCGTTATAGAGTTCTTTAAAGGAGGATCACACCCGGATTGGCTTAGGGTGGCTCGATATCCGGATTGGGACAAACTATGAATGCCGGGGCTTATCGTTGTGTCTTGTGCTATCGTTTGGGTGTTCCTCTTTTCCTTTATTCGTGCATCGTGTTCTTCCCGCTCTAAGGTTTTTCACGGAGATATTTACGGGATCACGTTTGTTTTCTTGCTGGTATTGTTGGCATTAAACATCGCACAACCTTGTGCGTGATGTTCTTGTTGATATATGCTCTCGGTCGGGATTTACGCTTTCGTAAGGAGGTGGATATTGGGCTTTTGGAGATGGGGCGGATCCTTGCGACAGTTGACATATTACTCTACTCTTGGGATAGTGGTCGTGGCGTATGTGTTGATCTTACGGGTTCGTATCCTTTGGCGCAATCCGGTTGATTGATTTTATACCGTATGAGCGATCGGTGATCTTTGCATGGCGTAAACGTGTCAAGCACGATGCTAAATGTGCGGATATTGGATATGGGTTTCTCCCTTCTCTTTTTCTTCATTTGGAGAACTTGAGAAAGATGCGTTACCTTACTTAAGCGTATTCGACGATTCTCTATGACCCGAGGACATTGGAGCGCGCGTGCAGATTCATATTTTTAATAGGATTGATTTTACCATTGCTAGAGGTGTGGGGCTCGGTTGGTTTGAGGCTCCCACTAATTTTTGTAATCCTATGAGTTTTTAATAAAAGTGTGATTTATAATAATAATAATAATTATTATAATAGTAATAATAACAATAACAATAACAATAATAATAATAATAATAATAATAATAATAATAATAATAATAATAATAACAATGATAATGATAATGATAATTATTATTATTATTATAAAGTGTCGATCCAGAAATTTACCAACGCATCCCAATCCTCTGGCGTCTTGTTCGCTGGACGCTGTCTTTTGATCTCCTCAAACATCTCCACCCCACCTGCTACCGTAAAGTAATATTTTTTGTATCTATACTTGTTGTCATCATATCGTTTTTGGAGATAATACTCAATACTGTCAACAATCGTGTCTCCATTCGTGCCAGCAATGTGTGGGTCGAGATCAAAGTAGTGCTACAATAAAATATAAATAAAAAAAGTATACAAATTTAAATAAACAAACAAGTTTGAATAAATAAACACAATAATTAAAAAAATAAAGGTTAAAAAAACTTACGTGTAGATGCTCATGGATGTGGGCCTTGGCCGTTTCGGGAACCTTAGCCCATGAATCGCAATACATGGGAATCGAGTCCCGTAACACCTCCCCAACATAATTGGAGAACCAAGAAGCGTGAGGGCCCACGTGCGTATAAAACCCCTCCTGGTTGACCCGAAACTCGATTGACACAGGACGACCATCGAGTGCCCTCCTCGCCTTCAGTGTCGTGTTCTTAGTCGGACCACGCACCACCTTCCCGCCTTTCCCAATTTTTGAGTTTGGGTTGGCAGCTTTGGATTTAGACCCTAAAAGTAATAAAATTTAAGTGATGATGACATAAAATAATATTTTATCAATTTAATATAACATGTAATCAAATACGGTTTAGTGAAAATAATTCGAAATTCTTACGGTTGGCGGTTGGTTCCTATCCTCCTTGAGGGACCACGAGGGTGAATACCTCCATCACCACCGTGAGACCTAGCTACAACATCGACATCATTAAGCGAACATATAAATTATTGAAGAAACATATATATAATTAAATAAATAATTAATTAATTAAATAAATAAATAAACAAACAAATAAACACATTTAACAGTATATATCAACAAGATAATTATAATAATTAAATAAATAAATAAATCAATCAATAAATAAATAAAAAAACGAATAAACACATTTAACCACTCAAAAACAATTTCATTCAAATAATTAAGGGTTGTTCTATGATAAGGTTTTAAAATGTACCTTTTTGAGGGTTCGTTTAAGCCCTTATTTGATCACTTTTGTATCCGTTATTGCTTAATATCGTTCCATTTCACTTTTTAGGTCTCTTGAAGGCAAAATCTTGGAATGGCACTTATTTCAGACGAAAAGGTGCGAATATCTGAAGAAAATGGCCAAAGTCAAAATCGAGACACTCAAAGTCTGCTGAAAACATAAGGTGGCGTCCATCGCTTAGCTGCCACGCCGTCGGAGGATTTTGTGACGGACGAAGCCAAAACTCTTATTTTCAAGTGACGACGTCAAGTTATAAAAGAGTAGGCCGTCGAACTCGACGGCCTAGATGCAATCCGATCGGCGTCAAAGTCGAAGAGGACGGCGTCACAAGCATAAGGTGGCGCCGTCGCAAGTTTAACGTGGCCAAGACGAAACCCTAATGACGGCGACACGACGGCGTCACAAAACATAAGGTGACGCCGTCGCATATGTAATCTTATATAAAGAATCGAATTTTTCGGTTTTAGTGTGTAGTCTTTGGAGTAAAACCTAAACCGAACCAAGGTGTCTTGTACAAGTATTTTAGGGTTCCAAACCCTATCTTACACCAAGATAAGTGTTTTACTTCATTAATACAATTATGTCTTTGATTATTTGTGTGTATGCTTGCATGTTCTCCATGTCGGCTAATTTACTTGTGTGTTTGCTTAGGGAATATGAAACTTAATTATTGAATATTGATTGGTTGTCTCTTATCTTAGTTGATTAATGATCTAGTAATGTGATAGGTCATTCGTTGTGTACTTAATGCTTGATTAAATCTTTGTGAACCTTAGAATATAACTCCTTGAGTAGTTGTAAGCTAAACCATCCAAAGAGTGCCTTAGAGTAAGAGTTTATTATCCCTAGTGGGTTTGTAGGCGAGACCCTTTGGTAAGTTCAAAGAGTTAGGGAGAAAGCATACCCTACAACCTTAGACACACAACGCAACTAAGAATAAGGACGTGAGAATTCAACCGCCAATAGGAGATAATTAAGGAGTAGTAAAACCTAAGTAAACACATCTTTAAAATATCATACGAGCACACAATAATTGAACATAGACTACATACACCTTAGATTAGATAATTAGATAAGTAGATTAATCGGTAGTAATACCAACCCCCAAATCCAAACCCCGAGATTAGTACCTTTCCTTTTCTTAAAAATATAAAAAGATAAAAATAATCTTCCTCAACCCCAACCTTAGCGTAGTAACTTCTCACTAGCATTCCTATTCCCCAGAGAGCGATATCAATACCGTGGCTTACCCTAATACTACACTACATTGATTAGGTTCACTGCCTAGGGTGTTGAAAAACTTGCTCGACGAAAAGGAAGTTCCTTTGACCCCGAACGACGCGTGTAGCGTTATCATTCTACAAATTACAATTCGAGATTAATCTCCCACATCATGAACATAAAATTCAACATTATTAGTACTGTCATCTTCATCATCTTCATTCTCGTGGTCATCATCATCATCAGATGCTAAATCATGAGGAAAGTGATCATCATAATCAATATCATCTTCGTCTTCCACAATCGTGATAATTGGTGGTGGTGCCTCAACTTCCGTTGGTTGAACATCTATATTTATAATGTTATAATCCAACCGATCCAACTCACGAGAGAGTGTGATATGTGATGAGTTGTTGTCATGTACAACATCTGGTTGTCTTCTACCACAATGATATCCGGGTTCCAAATCTTTCGATGATAAGAATCTTGGACGGCCTTCCAATTACCACGTTTACCGGAAATAAAGGTAAAAGACTTGTGTTGCTTGCGTTGCAAGAATGAATGGTTCGTTTTGAAGCGATACACGATCGGTCATAATTTGCGTAATGTTGTTTCTATAGGTACAACGTTTTAGGCGATTCTTGTTATTAGTGTCGAACCATTTGACTTTGAACAACACAACATTGAATGAAATATATGAAAACTAGAGAATTTCTTCAAGTGGCCATAATGCATTCCTCCTCGGGGTTAGGAGTTGAAATTCCGTTGTTTTGAGTTGAGCAGCGTAAATCACGGTCGTATCTGAAGAAACTTCACACCGTTGACTACGCAAGAGTTGGTGAGGCTGCGGTACATGATGGTCCACAAGCCAAAGCGAATAACTCGGCGGTTCAACTTAGGTCATTACTGTACTTTTAATTCACGAATCTATGAAAAGTTAAGAATAGATAGATATGAGTAATAGTCGTTATTTATAGGGTAATACATACAATAAGTCTACCTTCATCTCAAACCGGTGAGGAAACCCTTCTTCCAAGTCTACGCCAGAAATGCCACGTAAATGTTTATGATATTAGAATAAGTCGTCGAATAACAACTTACGTGAAACAAATTTTGAAATAAAAGCGTACCTCTTATACGCGTTCATGTCGGGTCGATTTCATGGTTGTTGTGTAGTACATACCATACTACTTGCTTCATTGTGTCCGATTTAAACCGAACTAATGATTGCTTACCATTCTTTTTTGCGATCGATCAAAACACCTCAAATCAACTTGTTGGCCTTGGACCGTCTTCATTCCGGCCAGACGATTAAATCTCGTCTCAACACCCCAAAATAATGCGAAGAAAGTTAATGCTTCATCGCAATATAACCCTTCGCTATTGAACCTTGAGCTTGACTTTATTTTCGACATAATTTTTGAGCTTTTTCATGTATCTTTCAAATGGATACATCCATCTCATGTAAACGAGACCACCTTCAATAGCCTCTTCCGGTAGATGAATAACCAAGTGAATCATAATGTCAAAAAAAGCTGGAGGATATATTTGCTCGAAACTGCACAAAATATTGATCAGTTGTGCTCTAGCTTTCAACATGTCATCCACCATAAAAGTTCGAGCGCATATTTGTTTGAAGAATGAACAAAGCTCGATTATTGGTGTTGCGATGGTTTGGTCCTTCAAGTAATTTTGAAGTCCAGCAGGAAGCAACCGTTGCATCATTATGTGACAGTCATGAGCCTTCAAGCCTGTTATGTTGCTATCGTTTTCGATTACTTTATGCTTGAAGTTTGATCCAAACCCATCAGGTAGTTTAACACCTTTGATGAATTAAGAAAATAAATCAAGATATTAGAATAAGTTGTCGAAATGAATACGCGAATTAATTCGAACAAAGAAATTTTCAAATAAAATGCGTACCTTTAATGAATTGACAAAAATTTTCTTTCTTGGTTGTGAAAGAGTACTTAGGATGAGGCTTAGAGCACTTCCGTTTCCTTTGTTGACGAGCCACAAGTCGATCACGAATATTCAAATTTTGTAAGTCTTGTCTTGCCTTGTTGGTGTCTTTTGATTTGTCATTCATTAACAAAGTACCCAACACACTCTCACACACATTTTTTCGATATCGTGACATCTAAATTGTGTTTTAGTGTAAGAAAATACCAATACTCTAGCTCGTAGAAAACAGATTTTTTTGTCCAATTCAATTCGCGATCTTGATCACGTTTTTTTCACACCCCATATCTTGGATGTTTCCCAGGACACGTTTAGGCAATCTTCTTAGTTGATCCAAGATGTCATCAATGGTAAGTTTTCTAGAGGGTATGTATTATCTACCTCAGTATAGAATGCCCTACATTTTCCGCCATTTATTGGTCATGCTTAAGAATCTTACGTGACCAACATAAGCGGTTTTGTTTAACACGCGCATAGTTGGAGTGTCTACATTACATGTCGAACATGCCATGTAACCTTGCCCAATCCACCCGGACAAACTACTTGACGGAAAGTCATTGATAGTCCATAAAGTCGCCGCTTTCATACGAATTCGGTCACAGAATGACATCCTTAGTCATGACTCCATCTTTTCATAAAGTCTTTAGGTCATCAATCAAAGGCCTCGGGTAAATATCAATATCCTTCCTGGTGATTTGGGGCCGGAATTAACAATGTCAACATAAGAGAAGTCTCTCTCATACATATCAGGAGGCATATTGTATGTGGTTAATATGACCGACCACATCTTTGTATGAGTGACTAAGGTTGTCATCGGATTGAAACCATCGCAAGCAACCCTAACCGGACGTTTCTTTTTCTTTAGCAAATTCCTTGAATACTTGATGTCAAATTTCTTCCATGCTTGACCATCAACCGGTGTTGCATCTTACCTTTCTCCGTAGGCGCTTGACGCATGCCAAGTCATATGTTTTGTAGTGTGTTTAGACTTGTACAAGCGTTGTAGTCTAGGAATGATAGGAAAGTAACGCAACACCTTGTTAGGAACTTTCTTCCCAGTGTGTTCATTTCTTTCCATCTACTAGCGGTGCGATCGGACATGTCTACAAATCTTAGTTACCGCCCCGATATAAAAAGAAATCATTTACACAAGCATGTATCGATTCATATCCTAACCCGATAGTTTTAAATGTCTTCTTTAATTCATAGTATGTGATGGCATCTTGTATCCTAGAGCAGGCGGAAAACTTCCTTGAATAAAGTTAGGAACTCATTAAATGTGGTGTCACTCACCTTACCTTTGACCTTGATGTCGTAATCTTTGCCATAAAGTCTAATGAAGACATCCACTCACAGTGGGTATAGTTTTTCATTGGCGGTGGCAAGTAACTCCTCATACTCATTACGTTGAGGAATTGCGTCGTTACTTGTCTCGCCAATATTTCCTTGAGTTGGATCATCTGGTTCGTTATTCGGACCAATATCATGAAGGAACTCAGCCATGTCACTCATCCCAGGGTGTCTTGTGTTGTGTACGGCTGTTCGGCCATCCGGCTCACCATGATTATACCATTTCGTATAACTATGGTCCCAGCCATTTGTGTGTATGTGGTCAAACAAAATTTGTGCTTAATCTAGTTTACGTTTAAACAAAGAGCACAGGGACATTTTATATTCCCATCAATATTCACCAAGGGCTTGCAATGCTTGCAGAAAGCTTTAAGAGCAACTAAGAATTCTCTACTGGTATGTGCTAGTGAGACCCAACTTTTATCAATTGGCATAACTGCGTTTTAATGAAGCAATAAATAATTATATAAACTTAAAATGTTCACAAAAATCTACGTAAACACATAAAGGTGGAATTACCGGTTGTGCGTTTTGTTCACCTAATCCAACTATGGAAGGCAATCCTAACCCACTCTTTGAATGTTTCGTCTCATATATGAATGCGTATAATTGAATTTACTATTTGAGAAAATGCGGGACATTTCCCTCAACTCCCCAAATATGCGGTAAAGACATATTCGTAGGAGTAAAGGGAAACATCATGTCGAAATTTTCACAAATAGTAAATCAATTATACGCATTCATATCTAAATGAGACAAAACATTCAAAACCCGATCCAAACAGGGGACTTTACGAAATTAATTTCTACTAAATTAATTTGGACGGGTTTTCTATGGGATGATTAACCCGGACGGGAATTTCGAAATTAATCACTAAAGTCCTAAAATCATTTACAATAAGTTTATTAACCCGGAAGGGAACTTGGACGGCTTATTTGAAGACTTGTGAACTTATATAAGTTTATTATATCATAATATACTTATATCACCCACAAGTCTCCAAATAAGCCGGAAAATGAAAAAACATACCGATTATGGTCTTGGCTCTCGGCTAGTTGGTCTTGATGAATTTGGTCTCGGCTATTGGTGGTCTCGATTGTAAAAAAATCAAAATTGTTAATAAAAATCAATATTATTAATAAAAATAAAAATTACAACATAAACCAAACACCCCTTGTGGGATGCTGTTTGGAAAACATAAACCAAACGCCCCTTGTGGGCGGATAAGCCGGTTATAAGCCGAAACAAACACCCCTTGTGGGCTGATAAGCGGTTATAAGCCGAAACAAATACCCCTTGTGGGCTGATAAGCAAATCCAATGAGTCACGACCCGAGACCAATACTAATCTACCAACACTCATTCCCAGACTTTAACCACACGAAAGGTTTCAAAACTGATTTTACATTGTTAATTTGTATACAAATTTTATACATGAGACTCATAACCACACTGTTTTAACATCGACACTATCATTCTGCAAATATCATTCTAATGGTAGAATACACTAAAAACCAACACCAATTTACCATTTTTTTGTAGTTCTGCTATACAAGATCTAAACACTATAAAATGCCACAATGGCAGGAAACAGGTACTTTATACATGTGATGTTCAATGGCAGGAAACAAGTAACAAAAAAAAAAGTAAACAAGCTGAGACATACCCTACTCATATTAACAGATTAAGCTAACTGCCTACCAATACTCGCTAAAAACAGATTAAGCCGGTGCATTGCATACCCTACTCATATTACCAGGAAGCTAAAAAAATACATACACATTCAAAAACAGGGAGCTATATACTTTTGCCGGCGACATGTCCCCGCTAAAAAAAAAAAAAAAAAAACATAAACATACCTTTTGGTCTCGGCTCACGGTTGTGGTCTCGGCTCGGTCTCGGCTCACCTAAGCACCATATTGTGGTCTCACCACAGCTACTGTACCAAAAAAATAAACAAAAAGAATTATAAATTAAAAATTAAACAATTAACAATTAACAAAAAATAACAATTAACAAATAACAATGATTAAAACAAAAATTAAAATAAAGAAAATAAAAAAAACTAGCAAAATTAAAATTTAGCAAAATTAAAAAACAAAATGTACCTTTGTTTGTTATAAGGATGTTGTGAGAGTAGGGGGAAGAGAAAGAATCAAACAATGAGATGGTTTGAGAAAAGAATTAAACAATGAGAGGGTTGAGAGTAGCAATGGAGGTGGTGCAGGTGGTGCGAGTGTGGGAAGACAACGGTGGTGGTGGTGGTGGTATGAGAGTAGCGATGGTGGTGGTGGTGGTGTGAGAGAGGCGGTCTTTGTGAGAATAGAGTTGAGAGGAGGAAGACGAGGGTTTTTGTTTTTTTTCCCGAGTGAGACCGGATCATTAATAATTGAGGTTAATATTTCATCTCAACTTTTTGGGGACACAATCCCGTGAAAGTTTTAGTTGTCTTCTAGCGATACTTTTTTGGGGACAAGTCTCGGGAAAATGATGGCGGGATAAAGTAAAAGTGCGGAGGAAAATGAAAATTTACTCCAATACTTTCCCGAGGACATGTCCCGGTAAAAGTTTTAAAGGTAGAAGTAAAATTATCATTTTATATAATTAGAATTAATAATAAATTATAAAATTATATAATTAAATTTAACCTATAAATTATAACCCTAATCTAGTATAGGTGCATTGGTATCGATCATGTTAAGCGAGTAAGTATAGGTGCATTGGTATACGTATCATGTTAAACGAGTAAGTATAGGTGCATTGGTATCGTATCATGTCAAGCGAGCAAGTATAGGTGCATTGGTATCGTATCATGTTAAGCGAGCAAGTATAGGTGCATCGGTAAACGATCATGTTAAGCGAGCAAGTATAGGTGCATTGGTATCGATCATGTTAAGCGAGCAAGTATAGGTGCATCGATATATGTATCATGTTAAGCGAGCAAGTATAGGTGCATTGGTATCGCATCATGTTAAGCGAGCAAGTATAGGTGCATTGGTATCGTATCATGTTAAACAAGCAAGTATAGGTGCATTGGTATCGTATCATGTTAAAAGAGCAAGTATAGGTGCATCGGTATCGTATCATGTTTAACGAGCAAGTATAGGTGCATTGGTATCGTATCATGTTAAGCGAGCAAGTATAGGTGCATTGGTATACGTATCATGTTAAGCGAGCAAGTATAGGTGCATTGGTATATGTATCATGTTAAGCGAGCAAGTATAGGTGCATCGGTAAACGTATCATGTTAAGCGAGCAAGTATAGGTGCATCGGTAACGTATCATGTTAAGCGAGCAAGTATAGGTGCATCGGTATCGTATCATGTTAAGCGAGCAAGTATGGGTGCATCGATATACGTATCATGTTAAGCGAGCAAGTATAGGTGCATTGGTATCGTGTCATGTTAAGCGAGCAAGTATAGGTGCATCGGTATACGTATCATGTTAAGCGAGCAAGTATAGGTGCATTGGTATCGTATCATGTTAAGCGAGCAAGTATAGGTGCATTGGTATCGTATCATGTTAAGCGAGCAAGTATAGGTGCATCGGTAAACGTATCATGTTAAACGAGCAAGTATAGGTGCATTGGTATACGTATCATGTTAAACAAGCAAGTATAGGTGCATTGGTATATGTATCATGTTAAACGAGCAAGTATAGGTGCATTGGTATACGTATCATGTTAAACAAGCAAGTATAGGTGCATTGGTATACGTGTCATGTTAAACGAGCAAGTATAGGTGCATTGGTAGTAAGTTGTTTAAAAATTTGATCAACTTTTTATTATATGTTTAGATATGTTACAATATAATAGTTATGTATTAATTATTATTTATTATTATTATTGTTATTATTATTATTATTACTGGTCTCAACTTCCCACCAAAAAAATGGCGTCAAGAATTCCCACCAAAAGCTACCAGATCTACTTTATATATGACAAAAATCTACCAGATCTTATCCTCAAAACCACTCAACCTTGAGATCTTATCCCACCAAAATCTACCGGATCTTATCCTCAAAACCACTCAACCTCACAACCTCTTATCTTCACACAAATTTCAAAAACTGAGATGGAGCCATTTAATCCTTTTATGTGTTCTTGTGGAGCAGGAAATATAAAATTAAGAACATCACATAGAGAATATTCATCTGGACAACAATATTATTCATGTCCTCTGTCAAGGTGAACAATCATACATTTCCTATTTATGTAAATATACAAATAATTGGGTTGTAATCTCATATAATTTTCTTATTATGTAATGACCGGAAAAAGATAATGGGTGCGGATATTTTATGTGGAAGGATGCATTTGACAAGTACTTAAGAACAATCTGCACCAACGAGTGCTCAGTGCCATGAAAAGATCTTAGGACAAGCTTCTTGGAATCACAAAAACAGTGCTAGAGACAAGAGTAAGGATCTTTGGAGGCAAAACTTGAAATGGCAACGATTCACGACGACCACGCATGTCGATCGGATGCATTACTTTGTAATTTGTTAGGTGACATGGAAAATCTTTAGTATGTAGTAGTAGTAGTAGTAGTAGTAGTAGTAGTAGTTGTTGTTGTTGTTGTTGTTCTTGTTGTTCTTGATCAAAGTAGTAGTTGTTCTTGTAGTTCTTTGTTGTTGATGTTGTTGTTGTTCTTGTAGTATGTATCATCAAGTATTTTCATAAATCAAAGCACATCTTTGATTTGTAAAAGTGACCATGTTCTTAGTTAACGATTATGGTGTCCAAACACCCCTTTTCCAATACTAAATTACATATGCTCAAAGAATGGCCGAAGAAACAATATCACATTTAACAAACACGAATTAAGAACCATATTAATTCATCATAAATATAATATTTTTGTTTTTCCCATAGCTATAAATCTACTCTGTTTCGTCAAGTCTCATCAATAAATCCCAAGCGTTGGATAACCTGGAGATACAACCCAGCTGCTCAAAATTCAAGTATTCGTTTCTTTTGAAAAGATATTTTGTAACGACAGACGATGGAACTAAAGATATGCCGTTTTTATTTTAAAATAATTTAAGGTTTTTACATAATGAAAAGACTAACCAAGCATCGGGGTTTTAGTTATGTATTAATAGTTGTAATAAAGTGTAATTTTTCTGAATATCAGGTTTTGCCGGGGACATGTCCCCGGGAAAAGGTTTGGCGGGAATTTTCCCGCGAACAATTAACATGCTTTTGACTTTGGTCAAAATTTGATAAAAGTTGAAAATACTTTCGGCGGGGACACGTCCCCGGAGAAAGTTTACGTTGAATGTTGACTATCCGGTCAAAGTTTGATAAAAATCAAACTTACTTTCATGGGGACATGTCCCGCCGAATGTTTCGTTGAATTTTCCATAACAAGTCGGTATTTATGTGCCACGTCGATTTTATTTTGTCGTTTAGTGACTTTCATGGGGACATGGTGTCCCCACAAATCTCTCACCCGTCCATCCGATTGTTGTAGTGACAAAAGGTTCTCGGAACATCAAGGGTCCGTCGGATATAAACTTTGAGGATTTTTTGGAGATGTTGTCAATGAACATGGACTCAAACACATTTACCAAAAGAACTAAAATAAATATAGCAAACTTTCTAACAAATTTATAAAGAGAAAATTTATAGCACCTCGGTAGAATTTGAATGAAAAATAATATGTTTGCAATAACACAAAATTACCCATTTGTCATGTCACGAGATCCCATCCGGATAGATCGGTGCCATGGATAAAGCTTCTTTCTATTTACCGCCTCTGTACTATTGGAAACTTAGGTGGTTCTGGGCGCTTCGCATAACTTCTTTTTGTTTCCTCACCACATCAGGCTTGGCATCATAAAGATAATCTGAACCTCTTGTTTTGGATTTTAATCTCCTTGCACTCAAGTATTTTCACAAGTTATTTGAGACACCATGTTGAAGAAGCGTAATTTTGGAGAAGATAACTATCAAAACCTTGATTCTTCAATGGCTTTGTAGAGATGAGGAGATATCTCTTCTCCTTTAGGCAATTCATTATCATCTCTAAAAGCAAAAATTCCTTTTTAGTTGAAATCATTAAATAGATGATCCATAAAATTTCTACGGATATTTTCACCTCTAAAACTTACAAACACATCATATTTCCATCGATGGGCAATGGAAGAAGCAGCCTTGATCAATGATATGAAAGCAGCCGGATTTCCATGTGAAAGATTAGCATAAAATAATATTGTACTAAAAAAGTAATGTAATAAGTAGACACAAAACCAATTGAACATGAAAGAATCATGCATTTAGTGCAGGGAAAATGTTGACACAGAGATGCTTGCTGATAACTTCATTTATAGAGTATTTTTATGAAGAGTAAAAATATGTACAATCAAAACTAATTAAATTAACAACATATAATGATTCACTTGGTTACTAGCTCAATTAAAATAGACTTAAACTAGGTCATATAGTACATACATAAATATATGCATGTTGACTTTCCAAAAGTATCCATAATACCAGAACTATAAGTTTATCTGATTGTGTGTTTCAAAATTGATAATTTTAAGATACTTTTTATCATGCTTTTGATTTACACCACTAAGTCATTTTGAAACCATGATCATGATCCAAGTACAAAATACGTATACTCTTGCTAAATGATAAATATACAACAAAAATAGGAATTATAGATGTAAAAAGGATTACAAAAAGAACTAGGAAAGAAACGTGTACAAGGAATGGATGACTTACAGGTTTTCCAATGGGTTAAGAAGCAGAGTACATGAATGCAATCAACAATGGAAGAACATAAACTTCCACATTTATATAACAAAAGTCAACTCAATATCCACAAGTTACACTTCTAGTCCCCCACTTTTAGATAAACTGAAACTTCATTTTTTATACATTACGTGAGGGGTGTTTGGACTTTGGACATTTGGAATAGGTCCGAGTAAATTAAATTGCGGAATTCTGATTTACTTGAGATAAACTATAGAACGGAAAAATGGTCGCTTATAATAAATTTAACAGATTTGTTTAGCTTTAATAGTATAATGGGCCACACGTCCCACACATGCGTTTTTTCAAGTTGAGGACTAACATTGTATTTTGTAAGACCTAAAGACTATAAGTGAACTTTAGATTGAAACTTTTCAAATCAATAGTCAACTTAATATCCACAATTTATATAAGATATTATCAATGATTAATCCACCGCCTCTTCATGCACAATTGCTATTCTTTTGATGTTACTGTTTTGCAGTGATTTATGGATCGGGTCGACTCCATCAAGAAAAAGGTGCTAACAGTTATTCTTAATCTCTAAAATTGGTTTGTATTTACTTTTATGTTTCATTGATTGTTTCAATTTTAATTTTCCTTTTAATGATTACAACAGACTCATTAAAAGGTATGAGTTATTTTAAATTAGTTTACAATCATTGTTTTTTAAGTGGCGGGTTATGCTATGGTTGAAGTGGTGATGTGTGATAGTGGCGGTCACGCGGCAGAGATGGTTGTTGAACATTGTGGTACCTTAGACAAAGGTGTTTCATATGGGTGAAGGTTTCACAGATATTAGGAAGGAAGCAAATCATTTTGTTTCAGTTTTAAATTTTTATATATTAAATTCTGCTTTTGTTATGCTGTTGACAAAATTTTACGCATTTACTGAATTAGGTAATAAGGACGACATTATTTATATAAGTTTGTTCAGTTAATAGTAGTCTTTAAATAATGTTGAACACTCTTTACATTTTCTTGGATTGCAATAAATTAATTCAAGTACCCACTAGCTATTTGTGGCGAAATTAAGTGGTAATGATCAATCAAACTGTTGATCATTTTAGTAGTCCATTTATCAACATTTTAGTCTCATAAGACTAAATAATACAAGTTGATGACGTATACTCTACATCCGGGTTACTAACCCGCCCCAAGACCTAATATGGATAAAGCCCAGCACGAGATGGGCTACGCTGACAAGCGTTTAGGCCCACGAAGGCCCAAATATGATCTATTTACGGAATAGATGTGGGATATCTTCTATTGAAAGAGATAATTATTCTCAACCGTTTAATGCGGGATACGCCGAAGGTTGAGGAACACGGAACCAACAAGGATTCCGTGCGTATATAAAGGGATTCACCTCCCTCGTCTAAGGTACGACTTACAAACCCTAACTCTCCTTAAACCCTAAATCGATTACTTACTCTCACGCCGGAGGATAATCGTGGGAAACAATCCACGGTAAGCCTAACGGTGTCTTTTATTTTAGTCGCTTGAGGTTTCAAGTAACAATCCTCGATTGGTGCGAATCCGGAGCTCCAAACAAGGCGTCCAACTTTTGCATCAACAAGTGGCGCCATCCGTGGGACCATTCACTAAGAACCAAGAACTAGGATGACGAAGCGCAGCAGTTTCTTGGAAAGAAGGTGCAGTGAGGCAACCCCAGCGAGATCTGGGACGACCAACAACATGCTAAGAATCGAGGATCGGGCGATTCGGCCTTCCTGCAGTGGAACCACTCTGGGGACAACCCGGACAACAACTAATACCACCAAGACCGGGGACCCGCGCACTCCCTTTACTCCACTCCAATCGGTGCTAGAAGCTAACCCCAAAAGCACCCGGCCACCCGGCAGAGCAGGCGTGGCGATAAAGCGAAACCCCTGTTCTAGAAGGAGTTGTTAGGAGCTGGAACCAAGTAATTTTGTTTCTCAAAATTACGAAACCCTAAGCCTGTCCTCATGCAAGAGGCAAAGAAAAGACCAAGTCGGAGCATGCACGCTCGACTAGACTTTGGCCCGAGTTTGGGATATCTCCACCGGCGTCGTCATAGGGGAGACGCGGGAAGGGCAATCACCAACCCCAGTATTCAATAGAATTGGGAGGAGAGTTGAGGAAGGCGATCGTCGACTCACGACCTATATTTGAAAGTGAGGAAGATGGGAAGCGCACGGTGTCCATACTAGACTCGGTGGCCGCAGAGTACAAGATAGGTTGGGAGGCGATATTCCCCAGTGAAAGCCCCCAAGCACGAATTACGAGGATAAGGCGTGGCGCGAAGGAGAGGAACTATCCTCTAGTAATTCCTCGAGACAATGAGGACAGTGAGGCTGGACATTGGAAATCGAGAAGAAAAACCGTGACCAAGAAGAGGAGGATATGTCTCTCCCATGGCGCCGTCGGAAGGTAGACGCGTTTACTAGGCGTATCGGTGATTTCTCGAGAAAACAAAAGAGGCGCATGCCTACTAATGTTAAAACCTATGATGGAGCGGTGATCACGATGATCACCTAAAATTTTCGAATCGGCAACCATTGAAAGCGGCACAACTTTGTATGGTGCCACATGTTCAACTCCACTTGGTGGAAATGCGCGGAATTGGTTCAACAAGCTTCCGCAGAAGTATCAATGGGTTTGAAGAGTTGAGGAAGGCATTCCGCCTAAATTTTACTCAACGAAAAAGTGCGCTAAAACCCCATTGAAGCGGCTAGAGTCAAGCGGCGCAGAGGAATCCTGGCGCTTTCATGGGCGCTTTAAGGATGAGTGCATGCAAGTTAAAGCATGTCCGAAATACTCAAAATCTCGGGGTTCATGAATGGAATCAATAACCCGAACTTATTAAGAGATTGAATGACGAGATTCCCAATCCTTCGATGAGGTTATGAAGCGTACCACGATCCTTCGTACAAGGAGAAGCGGCCGTGGATAGCAAGAGAAGCTACTCAACTACCGGTCACGAGAACAACACAGGAGACAATCCGAGACCGGAACAATAACCGTACGAGGAACTATCGCAACCAAGGAAATGGGCGCGACAATGACAAATATACCCGCTTACCAAATCACCAAAAATACTGCATAGCAGGGCTAACTTCCCAAGACCACCACAAATGCGCACTCCGGAGGAGAGGCGTGTTGGCGATGGATACCGTGATTACCACAGCGGAAGGGCCACACTACTAACGAGTGTGTCCAATTGCGTCAACTCATTGACAAGATGGTCAAAGATGGTAGATTGGACCATCGGTCAAAATATCAAGGAAGGAAGGACAAGCAAAAGAATAACAATAAGAAAAAGCGCTAAGGATAAGCCCGACACCATTTACATGATACAATCATGGCGGTGGTCACAAAGCGGAAGGTAAGCCGAGATTTTTCGGGAAAAAGAAATTTCGTTCCCACATAGCTGCGAACAGCGGTGGTGGAACCACTTACCATAGAGATAGCGGGGTCATGATATCCACCGCATGTATGTTGATGGTGGGCGTCCGTGACATCATGTATGAGCACTTGTTTTAAGCGATTGCGTCTGAAATCGCAACAGTTAACCCGGTCGAGCGGCGTTGGCCGGCTTCACGAGGGAGAAGATATGGCCTATGGGACAAATAAGATTACCCGTCGGCATAGGGAATGAAGAACACTCCGCTACGGCATGGATGGAATTTATGGTGATTAAATCTCCATCGCCATATAACGGCATTATTGGGAGACCGGAATTTCGACTATCATGTGATTCCATCAACAGCGCATGGGATGCTCAAGTTCGATGGAAGGTGGTATTGTTACTCTTTACAATGCCACTATACCACATCGAGAATGCAACACGATTGCATGCGAGACCGCACCGATCAACCTGACAGACTACGAATTCCACACGAAGTAGCAATCCACCGAATACCCGAGCAAGAAATTGCCATGGAGGATCACTATCGACAATGCAAATCGTTTGTATGTGCGCTCTGCAAAAGAACTTAGACATTTTGCATGGGAGCCAAAACACATATTTGAGTACCGCGCTCGATCACAGAACATAATCTGCGAATCCGACAAGGATACTACTTTGTCTTGCCCGGAAAAGCGGGGCCAAGCCCCGAGGCGTCGAAGCAATCTGGTGAAGTACACAAGTGGTAGATGCGAGGATTATGTGAAGTCTATTACCACGATCGGCTTTCAAATCCGATAATGGTCAAAAGGGTGTGATAGTTGGAGAATGTGTGTTGACTTTACGGATCTTAACAAAGCGTGCCAGGATCAGGTACCTTACCGTAAATAGACCGGAAAATAGAGTCTACGTGCGGGTACCCATTGAAGTGTTTCCTAGATGCATATAAGGGTACCATCAGTTCGAGATGGCCAAAGAGGATGAAGAAAAGCGGCCTTCCACACGTGCCAAGGTGTTTCTTGTTACACCAAAATGCCCCCGGTTTAAAAGCGCGGGGCCACCTATCGGCGGTTGGTTGACAACGCTTTCAAAAAGCAATTGGGCGCAACATTGAAGTCTATGTCGATGACCTAGTCATCAAGAGCCATCTTGAAGATGAGCTAATGCGATATTGAGGAGGCGTTCAAAACTCTACGAGAGATAAACATGAAGTGAATCCAAAAAGTGCACATTGGCGCTCTTGAGGGCATGTTCCTTGGATACCGATTGAACCTAACGGCATAAAACCATGTCGGAAAAGACAAAATCGGTCCATCGAACTTCCTTCACCACGCGTTGAAGGAAGTCAATCTCTTAACGGAAAGTTGGCGGCTGAGCAGGTTCCTATCCAAGTCGTGAGAAAAATCGTTACCACTTTTTAAGACACTCAAGAAGTGCATAAAGAAGGCGATTTCAAGTGGACTACGGAGGCGGAGGAAGCCTTCGCTGACTTAAAAACATCCGCAACACTCCAGCGCTCGTTGCACCCGACGTGGGAAGAAGCGATTATGTATTTGTCGCGGAAGGAGCGGTCGGTGCGGTACTATTAATGAGATAGGATTCGGTGCAAACTCCTATCTACTTTATAAGCAAAGCGCTAAAGAAGACGGAGGTGAACTATACGACCATGGAAAAGTTGGTTACGGCATTGGTGTTTCTTGCTAAACGGCTACGCAGTATTTCGAGCGCGCCCGATTGCGGTCATTACCGATCGACCAATTAAGCAGGTCATCTCTAAACCGGATGCCTCGTGTCGACTCGAAATGGAGTGTATTCTTTGAGTGAACACAATATCTCATACCGACCACGCACGGCAATTAAGGGACGATTCGGCGATTTCATAATTGAGAAGCCGAGACACCAATGAGGCACCCATACAAATAAGGCGAACGGCATGATCCATGGATCTTGTTTGAGATGGATCCTCTTGCATTGATGGCTCGGGTCGGCCTTATCCTCACCAATCCGAAGGTATGGAATTCACCTATGCACTGCGCTCAATTTCTGACGACAAACAGCGGCGGTATGAAGCTCTACTTCATGGGCTGGCTATACGCCTTCGCGTGGGGTCTGAGAACCTAGAAGCAAATGTGGACTCTCGGCTCGTAGCTAACCACGTGTTGGGCGAATACGTAGCTAAGGAGGACAACATGATCCAATATCGGCCAAAACCAAGATGCTAATTAAAGGTTTTGCGGGTTCACTATCAAACAGTCCCTAGAGGAGAAAACCGCAAAGCGGATGCCCCGAGCAAGATTGCCTCGACGAGCTTTGCGCCTATCAAAACAAGTTACGGTAGAAACCTTGAAGAGCAAGTCTATCTCGAGATGGAAGTTTCCACAATCATAGAGGAAGGCGGGCCTACATGGATGACACCGATAATGGACTTCTGGAAAGGAATGTTACCCAGGAGGCGAAGGAAGCTCGCAGGATACGGCGCACGTGCGCGATTTGAAGTCCGAGACAACATCTTGTACCGGCGCTCCTTCTTGCAACCATGGCTCATTGTGTGGGCCCACTGAGCAAATTATGTTGCGAAATCCATGAAGGTTAGATGCGGTATGCATTCGGACCACGATCCGTTGTAGCACGCGCAATGCGATCGAGGATATTCTTGGCCTACCATGCACCGAGGCGCGGGATCTAATACTGAAGTGTTCTAATTGCCAAGTGCATAGGCCCCGTCCGCCAACCACGGCATGAGCTAACGCCAATAACATCACCATGGCCATTCTACAAATGGGGTATTGACATCGAGGCCCCTTCCCGTCGCGTGAGGATTAAAATTCCTCGTTGTAGCGGTAGACTACTTCACAAAGTGGATTGAAGCAAAGGCGGTGGTCACAATCACTGGAAACCGGTGAAGCGCCGTGTGGGATAACATTGTATGCCGTTTTGGCCTTCTGGAGAAATCATCTCGGATAATGGTAAACAATTTTGTGACAATCCTTTCGGCTGGTGTGAAAAGTCGAACATCACACAAGACTGCGTCATTAAACACCCACAAACCAATGGCCTAGTGGAGCGGGCAAATAGAAGCTTAGGTGAAGGAATCAAGGCACGCTGGAAAACACAAAGGGAGATGGGTGAAGAACTATCACACGTTTTGTGGGCGCATCGCACCTCGATCAAAACCAATCTGAGACACCCCGCCTCTAGTCTACGGGACCGACGCCGTCATACCGGTGAAATAGGTATGCCAACTATCCGACCGCCGAGATTAATGTCGCAACTAATGGCGTAGACCGGCGCCTTGACTGGACCTACTAGATGAAATGCGTGGTAGCGGTATCGTGAAGAAAAATCGAAGTCAAGAATGAAGGGATACTATGGCTTGAAGGTAAGAGGTGTCTCCTTCGAGGCCGGGTGACCGTTTATCGCGCTAATGATGCGAGCCGCGCAGAGGACCTGAGTAAGCTTGGACCAAAGTGGGAAGGACCCTATGAGGTTCTTTGAAGCACTAGGAACCGGCGTACAAGCTACGGGCGTGGATGGTCGTGAACTACGCGCGCATGGAACATCTGCAACCTCAAAAGATGCTACCTATAGGATTGGCTATGGCCACGCACGGACGCTTCGTCATTTTACTACGATTTCGATAGATATCTATGTTTTTTACTTTTCCTAGTATCATGTTTTATTTTTCCATAAACACTTGCAAGTATTAATAAAATGTTGCGGTTTCTAGCTAACTCCGTAACACCATTTAATTTGTTATTTCCATATACTATATGTCTTAACTATTTTTTCATATTTCTGCCTACATGGCGTGCATGCAATATATACACCCACGACGGTCAAAAGGATAAGTTAACCTAATAAACAACTTTTTGAGTAAGAGGGTTGCAAACCCATCAACTACGGATTACGTATCCTTGTTAAACACCTTGTTCACAAGACGTTGGAATAAGCTTTGCATGCGCACCCACGACGGATGCGCAACTATGCACATGTGCACGTTTAACAAATCTGGAACCAAGACCCTTGATTCCTCCTTGTGGTATTCTGATCTGTTGCATACCAATAATATACATGATTATACTTCAAATTTTTTTTTTTTTTTTCGATCTTCATACATGATTATGGAGTCTTTATATTCTTTATACTTGGTTATACAAATAACAAATACTTCTTTTATGAAAGATACACGGTCTAAGGATGTACACCATTGACAACACGAAGTCTATTTCTTTCACGCAGATGTCAATAAGACAAAGGGGTATATCACAAAAGACAATCCATTAATAACCTACGAGTTATTTCTTACAGACATTACTAGAAAATAAACTAAAAGCTATGGCTTCGTTTCAAGGAGGAACTACCTACGCGGTTAGTATCTTCTCCAATCTTATTTAGCTTCTGTAACAAAACGGCATCGCGACGCGCCACGGTGGCCACGCTTACAGGCACCCCATCCGACCTTGGGAGGTGCGCTGCGCCTACACCACACATTACGGCCTTGCCTTTAATACCTTTCCTTTCCGCAAGTCTAGCCACATGTGCCTCCAATACTTGCTTCAAGGGGACTTCCCTTTCAATAACAAATGGATTTAGGATGTCTCTGGGGCGCGCAAAAACGGGACCTGCAATTGGGATGCATCGGGTCTTAAGTAATAGTCCGGTGCATGCAATGACCTCTCCACCAATCTTGGGCCAAGGTCGGACCGCAAATATCACGTTTATTGGATAGTCACGATCACGTTCCACTCGGCGATCTTGGGAGTTCAAGTCCTTCATTTTTCCATTGCCGCGACTAAGTTGTTATAAGCCTTTACATCATAATTCGGCACCGATCCATGGGTACCTTTAGCGGATCGACCTCTTGCGACTTTCAATAGCCTCGGACTTTCCACGCCCGGTGCACATTTCACCACATCCCCAAAGGAGTCACGAACTTCTTGAGACTCCAAAACACTTAAAGGCGCTAAGCGGGCCCATGGCTTATGAGCCATCTGCGCTCCGCTATGGTGGAGAAGTTGTGGATATAATTCCTCGTCGTATTCTATGCCGAGTTTACGCAACTTCTCCTCCTGTGCCTCAATGCATGTTTCACCGTAATACCAAAGTCTTCAAGTGAGTGGTCGGTCGTCTTTGCTATTCTCCAAGTATTTTATAGCCCATAGACAAGTGGACTTATAGCTCGCATGACATCTGCGCTCTTGGTTAATTGACACATCGGTGACATCTTTTCCTCGGCTAGTTTGGTAGCATACACCTCAAGAGTCTTTGTTTCATCCTCGCAGTATGCAGTTGAGCCTCAAGAAAGGCAATACGTTTGTCTTTCTCCGCATTTTGGCTAGAATCACCCGAGTGCTTCACTTTTATCTGCGTTGAGTGAAACCGGTCATCAATAAGCGATCCATGGGTACTTCCTCCCGGTCTTAAGCTCTGCGCTTTGGTCCTTCGGCCCGGATGATTCGATGCGCATTGGACTTGCTTGAGGCGACTCTGCAGATTGTTCAATCCTACACACAAGATGAGATATTCACGATTACTCGGTGCCGTTTTGCAAGAAATTTGATATATACGCTTTCGTGGTTACTTACTTTGGAATAGAGGTGTCCGTGATGGGGGCGACGCTACATCATCGGATGATGTTCCACATTAAAATAATGGGCGCTTCTTTCGGGATGTGGCGGCCATCGCGCGGCTGCGTTCCTTTTCGCTCAATTAGGGCTTTCTTACGCCTCTTACGCCTCCTCCGTGTGCTCTGCCGCTATAGGCGGCGGTGGTTGCAGGTGGTGTTGAGTGCCACGGCACTCGGCATGCTTTGTACGAGGAGTTGCTTGGGCGCTACGGATGAACTTTCATTTGCCTCGCCTAGCTCCATCGCTACACAGACGCCCGGTGACAGCGACTAGCACAGGTTCCTCTCCTCTTTTAGAAACACGGGTCCCCACCTTTACCTCTGTTGGTTTTGTTAGGTGCACCACGCTAAATGATCCATTTCTGCGCACCACAAAAACAAACACATAGTTTATAACAATACGAATACACCACGTCGTAACTTACGTAAATGTAATTCAGCGGTGCGAAAGAATGAGCACCCACACGATCATCGGCATCCAAGAAAATAGGTACTTCCTGGGGCGCCAAAATAATTATGACTTAGGCCTATATGCCAAGAATTCCTCGGGTAGGCGCTTATAGGGATGCGGTTCGCATTATGGTTTCCGCATCCTCTACATTATATGATCCGGAGGGGCTCATCCTTTGGCAATGTCCCTTAGCGTAAAATCGAATTGGGTGGAAAGCAGTGTTGTCAATCCAGAAAATGTTTTCCTCCGGTTTGGTCGTCTAACTTCTCTCGTAACCTTTGGAGGATCCGGGCGTTTATGAATGAAACCCACCCATTTGACCATGGTGTGATAAAGCGCCCGGAATAAATGGATGGTCGGGTTTATGGCCAATAAATGACATTCACCTCAAAATTGATTAATTTTGCCGCACCTATCTGATGCAGTTGGGACAAGTGAATGCGGTAATAGTTTAATACATCGCTTAAGAATAGTGATATGGTATCGCCGATTTGCGGTCGAAAAATCGCGTGTATACACCAATTTTCCCATCGGGAAATCCAAGATTGATGCATTCGGTAGGAACTTCCGGATGTACCGTTTTGGGGATAGTAATCAAGAAAGCTGTTGTAGTTCTTCTTCCGTTATATCGGATGTAAAATCGAGATAATTCTTTCACCATGGTGTTGTTCTAATTAGGTATAGCAGTAGCGATCGTGGTTACCTTTAGAGTCTTCTGGCCGAGGGCTTGGTTAAGGCGGATGCTTTGCTAAATGATGGATTGTTTTTACTGTGTGAACCGGTGAAAAGAGGTAAAGGAGCTATATACTCATTTTCCTCCTCCCGATGGCTAACACGTGGACTCCACTACTTACCCTTTGTGTGGTTGAGATTGTTTGATGGGACTCATAGCGATAACTTTCCCCGTTTACGAGGTGCTTCTTTTACTGCTTTTACGCCCGGATACAATGTATCTAACGAAGTTTACTTTGGCTTCTTGATCGTTTGGTATATTTTTCCCTATGGCTATTAGTCTAGCATCCGACTCGCATGCGCATACTAGCGGGGGACATGATGACGTATACTCTACATCCGGGTTACTAACCCGCCCAAGACCTAATATGGATAAAGCCCAAGACGAGATGGGCTCTGACGTAGCGTTTAGGCCTGAAGGCCCAAATATGATCTATTTACGGAATAGATGTGGGATATCTTCTATTGAAAGAGATAATTATTCTCAACCGTTTAATGCGGGATACGCGAAGGTTGAGGAACACGGAACCAACAAGGATTCCGTGCGTATATAAAGGATTCACCTCCCTCGTCTAAGTACGACTTACAAACCTAACTCTCCTTAAACCCTAAATCGATTACTTACTCTCACGCGGAGGATAATCGTGGAAACAATCCACGGTAAGCCTAACGGTGTCTTTTATTTTAGTCTTGAGGTTTCAAGTAACAATCCTCAATTGGTGCGTAATCCGGAGCTCCAAACAAGGAACGTCCAACTTTTGCATCAACACAAGTGTTGTATTTGTTATGCACAACTCATTTGTACTTAGTCGCCGGTGTTTTTGTATTTGAGTTTACGTAATTAAATCTCCTATTTTGTGACTCATTCGACATACGATGAATCTCGCTCAGAAGCGACCACCGCTCAAGTTTTGTATATAGCCTTTTAAACGGTCTTAATGTTGGAAAATTTAGTGCACTTGTGAGATTAGTTCACACCTTGTAATGGGTTAGGAGGTACGGAGTGTACACCCATAAGGTCCCTGAACACCACGACTACAATAGTGGTTTGTATTGATAGTGCTCGTTTCCACCGACATGCGGTGTTTCAGCAGCGGTGCTTCCATCGACAGCGGTGTTTCCACTACTAGTGGAAAATATCGCTAGTGGTAAGCTGCTCGCTAGTGCTATGAAATCTTGATGAAATCTTGCTAAATGGCGATTATAAGCGCATAATGACCACGCTTAATTGGTCATGTAACTACTAACGGCTATAATGGGGATAATTATAAGGCGATTAATGGGCGATTAATTCTCATAATTCCATTTGATTAGCTCAGAGTAACCTCCTAAAATAGGAGATCGATTATGCATGAGATACATGTAAAACGATTAACACTTATAAGCGCAAGGGTTATTGATTTGTGCCTAATTCAATAACAAACATTTGGTCGTATCCCAAGTAGATATTCGTGTAACCCGGGCATTAGGGTCGAATAGTTTACTTTGGAAAGTGATCACACGATTCCAAGTGATATCCGGTAACCACCTAGTGGTATTTGCGATTACTCGATTGTCTTAACCACGATCGGGCGATACACCCCAACAATCAAAGTAAACTATTTTTGTGATAATCAATGGTGCTGCTGCAATGAAACACATGGCTTCAAACTTTGCAAGATTGATAAGTTTGAAGGGTGGACTTCAGGAGATGGCGAAGAAGATGCACTTTTTGTCATCAAGCATGAGTGTGGTGTATGTGCTAACCACACCTATTCACGATGATGGGATGATGCTCTTGTGGAGTAGATCGGGAGAAGGAGCAAATGGGAGATTGATGACTACATATGCGAGGTCTTATCCTCAATGGTATGTCCGATTCTCATTTGACATTTATCGAACTTTGAATCTTCAAAGTACTATAGGATTCCTTGGATGCCAAATATATGGTGAGGATGCATCAAGTAAGAAGTTTCTTGTAAGTAATTTCACAAATTACAAAATGGTGATTCAAGACCGGTTATGGAACAATACAATGAACTTCTTGGTATACTTGGACGGTTTACACAACACAATATGCACATGGATGAGGCTATTCAAGTCTCTTGTGTCATTGATAAACTTCCCCTTCTTGGAAAGATTTCAAGCATACCTTGAAACATAAGAAGGAAGAGTTAACTCGGTTGAGTTGGGCGATCATCTGCGCATTGAGGAATCTCTCAAGGTGTAGGATAATGACAAGCCAAAGAGTAGCAATGCTCTTGGTGCATCATTGTCAATATGGTGTAGCATAACAACTCCACCGTGTACAATGACAACAAAGGCAAACGAAAATATCATGACAACACAAGGGCAAATCCTAACAAGAAGACAACACCTACTTGTTGGAAATATGGCAAACCGATCACATTAAAAGGGATTGCAAGGGTGTTAAAGTTGGTGGTAAAGCCAATGGATCGAGCACTAATGGTTCGAGGGTGGTGGTTCAAACAACTCACCGAAAGGCGTAATATGTTTAATAAGTCTTTTCGATTTATTATGTTACATATGTATCGAATCTTATTATGTGCGAGGATGATGATGTTGCGTGGTGGGTTGACTGGAGCAGCAGTTCATGTGTAAAGATAGAAACCGGTTCAAGACTTATGAGTCATGAATGATGGTTCTATTCTTCACATGGAAACGCAGTCAACGACCTTGGTGCATGGTCGGTGGTTGTGTAGATCTTAATTTTAGTTACGAAAGATTGTAACTTTGTTTAATGTTATTCATGTCACGATATCGGGAAGAACTTGGTTTCAAGTAGTATTTTGAATAATCATGGATATAAACAAGTTATTGAGTCGATAAATTTGTTCTTTCTAAGCATGGTGTGTTTATTGGTTTTGATATTTGTGTAATCAAATGTTCGAGGCTTAATATTGTCACCGATAGTGTTAATTGACATTTGTGACCACCTTGACTGGTGACTCTACCCTATGGTATGCAAGACTTGGCCATGTACACTATAAAAGAATGCAAGATATGTCTAAGGATGGGTTGATCCGAGCTTTTGACATGGACACGAAAAGTGTAAAACTTGCATGTTGACCAAGATAACCAAGAAACCTTTTCGTGGTGTTAGTCGTAAGACTAAGCTCTTGAGCTAATACACAATGACCATGTGATTTGCATGCCACTCCTTCTTTGGGGAATAAGAAGTACTTTGTGACATCTATTGGTGATGCTTTTAGATTTTGTTATGTCTATCTCATATATACCAAGGATGAAGCATTAGATAAATTCAAAGTGTTTAAAACGAAGTTGAATTACAACTTGGGTCTTTGATCAAAAGATTAAGGACCGATAGGGAGGTGAGTACATGGATACTATGTATTTTAGTCATTGGTATAATCCATGAAACGATCGCCTTATACTCCTCAAAAAATGGTATTTACGAAAGGAAAAGCGGTCTTTGAAAGAGATGGTTAATTCCATGTTGTCCTATTCAGATGAATCAAGGGTTCTAGGGTGAAGCTATGTTAACGACTTGCTATTTATTAAATAAGGTTCCCAACAAAGGAACAAGGTTACCCTTATGAACTCGGACTAAAAGGAAACCCAACCGAACTATCTCGTGGTGCAGGGTTGTAGGGTTGTTGTAAGACTCCACGATCCAAAGCTAAAGACTTTGGGTGAAAGAGGCATTGATCGCATCTTTGTTGGATATCTTGAGCATTCCAAGGCTTTTAGGTTCTATGTTGTTGAACCTAATAAATATGTTTCGATTAACTCAATAATTGAATCAAGGGATGCGAGACTTTGATGAGAATAGATTCTCATCGGTTCCTAGACCAAGTAAGAGGATTCCTAATGGAACTCATGACCTTTGGTGTATCGAGGTCCTCGATGATGAACCATCGATGGTCCCCGATGAGGTTGTGGTTCAACAACTCGAACTCGTGCCTGAGGAAGAGCAAAGGGTCGAACTCCAAAGTCATTTGGACCTAAGTTTCAACTACACTTAGTTGAAGGAACGAGGATGAGTTCTCGCACCAATACTCCTATTTCTTCATTGTTGAGGATGATCCCAAAATATTTGAAGAAGCAATGAAGTCCGAGGATATTTCTTTACGGAAAGAAGCAATCAATGATGAGATGGATTCCATCATGGGTGTCACACCCCAAATTACTGCTTTTGTGGAATGGAATACCTTGGGAGGACTATCATAGCATCAAAGTTACAGTTATATCGAACGACCTAAAGTGTCGTTTGGAAAACACATCGCTTGATTTATTAAAACAATCGAGTTTACAAAGTATAGGTCCCAAATGAAAATCAACGTGCGGAAATAAGTTTGATACAAGCCAAACGATGTTTTAAAGTGTATAAATCCCATGTGTGACGTGTCGTCACCACGACTCTATGATATGTCCAAATGCATGCCATGAAGTGAATGCCTTAGATACCTGAGATAAAACATGCTAAAAAGTGTCAACACAAAGGTTGAGTGAGTTCATAAGTTTGTTAAAAATGATTTGAAATACTTTGAGAAATGTTCACACAGCAAAGGCATTGTAAATCCACCCAGTTCCAAGTTCCGCCCATACAAAACTTGCAACCTGTGTGTTCACAACCCATTGCCCAAAATAGAATGACAATCATGATTATGCGCATCAAGGTAGTTAAAAGTATAAATGTCACCACAAGGGTCTTTCAACAACTCGTGTTGGGATGTTCCTCCAACGACTCACGTTGGGATGTATCCATAAAAATGGCCTTCCAGCATATAGATGTTGGGATGTTCCTCCAACGACTCACGTTGGGCTGTATCCAAATAAATGGCCTTCCAACATATAAATGTTGGGATGTTTGTTTAAGTCTAGTCACTTCACGCACCAAGTCTAAAGTATTAGTAATGTTGTTTGGCAAAAGAGTTTAAATGTTTTGATAAATAAGCATGTATCTCGCCCCAAATAGTTTATAAGAATTTAAACGAGTAAAAGTGGGCTACGAACTCACGGTAATCAGTAAAAGTTTAGAGTACTTGTGAAAGTAAATGAAAATAGTTGAGCATGTATCTCCCCCAAAGAGTTTGTAAAACAATTAAGTAATAGAAAGTGGGGCTATGAAACTCACCTGATGCAATGTTTATGATGACAAAAGTAGATACACTGAAATGAGGTGCAATCTCTATCCGCAACCTAATGAATGATATGCTCTAATATAAGTCATGAAACAATGTCGTGCATGCAAACTCATATGATATCCATACCACTTGTACATTTGAAAATAATGTTTATCGTCGAAATATATGTTTATGACCTCTTGTCAAGTTACAAAATACTTTACCAATATTTACGTCAAAATGATATCCTACGATAATCATTCAGTGATTTATTATGAAATTATAACTTTTCGTCGTAAAATAATGTCATTTGACAATTTCATGAAAGTGACTAAACGGCCTTGAAAAGCTAGTCGTAAAATGGTGAATATTGAGTGTTAGGAAACAAACTCAACGGTTTTGGAAAGCTTGTATCATTATCTCAAAGTTTTAGCTTTTAAGTTTTTATCATAGAGGTCTCGATCATGGAGAAAAATGTAGGTAAAGTAGGGTACTTGTATCCAAAATATTGTTTAAGGGTGGTTTTCGGCAAAGTTTAAGTGACCGTATTCTACTCGTTACAACTCCGTTTGACGAACGGTTGGACGTTTTGGAAAATATGCTAGGCGAACTTACTTTTAATAGAAGACATCACGTTATAAAAAGTACTACGTCAATGTTAAAAACGACCCTCAACATGGTCATTTGTGGCCGTAATGTTTGTCTAATAGGAAATATATTAATTTTGCTTATATAATAAAGTTTCGGCAACTTTGTTTAACGCGTGTAATTTAATCGTTATAAGTCCGTTTTCTACGTTTTATATATCCTCGGAATCGTGATAATATATACTAATATATTTTTGATAAATCGACTCATTTAGATAACGCTTAAGACTCATTTTTGACTCGTAAAAAGTTGATAAAACATGCTGAATTTTCTGAAAATTATAGTTTCCGTCGTTAAACTTGAAAATAGCATAACTTCTTCGTTATAATTCCGTTTTAACCCATTCAAGCGGCCACGTTTTCATTTTAAAGTATATTTTCTAAATATCTAGCCCAAAAATTTTTACCAACTGTCGAAATTTCCATATTTCACAAAAACCAACAGACCCTTATATATAGTTGTCGAAATGAGTTTTTCTCGCGTCAAACCAACGCCAAAGCTATTCTAAACCTACCATACACCTTCTTAGGGTGTCATGGGTTCCTAGACATCATCAAAGGTGATATGTTTCAAGGGATACTTTATAGGATAATTATATTTCATAATAAGTAATAAAAACATTAAAAGTGGTATAGACTCATATGTAACATGCATGTTTTCTTGCAAAAATGATGAAATAACATAAAGATGAATATGAAAAAGTTATGAAGATCATGAAATGCTTACTTGAAAAATTATGTGAAAAGATGATGAAAACCTTATTAATCTATAGGTTTTTATTTCAAAACCTTAACATAGATCACTACATGAACTTGTAAAGTTACTTGGTCTTGAAAAATTAATGGATTTCCTTGATGTTCTTGCCATGGCCGGTTCTAAGGTAGAAGAAAGAAGAGAGATTTTTGTTTTCTACACTTTTGATATTATGTTGTATGTGTTGTAGTTAATATTAAATTCATGTAAGTATAAGTGTAGACTAAGATATTTGTACTCAAAGTTATGAGTCATCCATGTTGGTCGACATACACAAAAAAAAGGACTAGATGCATTAAGTAATAATTAAGTGTATTAATGTAGAGTAAATGTGTAGTTAATTAAGGATAATTAGTAACTTGTGTACATATTTAAGCATTTAGGGTAGCGTTAGCTAAAAATAAATTTTAACGGAACAAAATAGATTGTATCAAAGTCATAAAATTATAAAATGCATTTCTTACATGAGTTGAGTGAAATAAATATTTATCGAGTTGAATTTACAAAACCGTCAGAATATTTATACATAACAATTTATATACAAAATAAATTGAAAACATCGGGTAAAATAATAATATAATTTTTATAGTCTTAAAATGAGTATAAAAATATATTAGAAATATTTTTGAAAGTGTCGGATCAAATGTTCAAATAAAAGATTACGCGATAGCGTTTATTTAATAAGAAATATATACGTTAATGAAATATAAATTTGAAAAATGACCGGAAATTGAGAATTGTGACAATGGGGAACAACACTTAGGTGTTGGTTGATCTACCACCTAGTTGCAAACCTTTGGGTTGCAAATAGATTTTCAAAAGGAAAATGAAGGTAGATGGAACCATTGAAAAGTTCAAGGCTAGACTAGTCATTAAGGGCTTTAAACAAAAGTCGGGATAGACTATTTTGATACTTATACCCCGTGGCTCAGTCGATTACCATAAGGCTCGCGATTGCTTTGGCATCTATTCACGTCGATTATTCATCGATGGATGTGAAGACGACTTTCTTAAATGGTGAATTGGATGAGGAGGTTTACATGAACCAACCTTAGGGCTTCATCATATGCGGCAATGAAAACAAGGTGTGTAAACCGATTAAGTCTCTATATGGACTAAAACAGCACCTAAGCAATGGCATCAAAATTTGATGAAGTGGTTTTGTCTAGTGGTTATGTTCTTAACCAAGTCGACAAATATGTATATAGCAAATTTGATGAATCGGTAAAGAGTCATCATTTGTCTATATGTTGATGACATGTTGATCTTTAGCACGGACCAAAATCGAGTTGACGACAAAGGAATTTTTGTCATCAAGGTTCTCCATGAAGGACATGGGGAGGCGATGTTATCCTTGGTATAAGGATTAAACATGAAAGTAAAAGAATTTCTATCTCTCGGTCTCATTATATTGAGAAGGTGTTGAGGAAATTCAATTACTTTGATTGTACTCCGATGAGTACACCTATGGATACTTGTGAGAAGCTAATGCCTAATAATGGCAAGGTCAGTATCTTAACTTGAGTATTCTAGGGTAATTGGATGCTCGATGTATGCCATGACTTGTACAAGACCGATATTGGTTTTGAAGTGGGAAAATTGAGTAGGTATACTAGTAATCCTAGTGCTCATCATCGCAAGCGTTCGAGGGAATCAAGTATCTCAAGATTACTATGGATTATAGTCTCTCATATAATGGTTATCCTTTAGTGTTAGAAAGTTACACCGATGCAAGTTGGATCAAGAACATCAAGACAATTTGTCTACCGGTGGTGGGTATTCCTACTTGGTGGAGGTGCAATTTCTTGGGCATCCGGGAAGCAAACTTGTATCACCGTTCAACAATGGAATCAATTTGTGGCTTTAGCATTCTTTGGTAAAGAAGTCGAATGGTTGAAAAACTTACTTGTTGAGATTCCATTGTGGCCTAAACCTATAGCACCTATTTCTATCCGTGTGATAGTACAGACTACATTGGCTAAGGCTTATAGCCGGATGTACAATGGTAAGTCTAGACACTTAGGTGTTAGACATAGCATGATTCGTGAGCTTATCATGAATGGGGTGGTATTTATAGAGTTTGTTAGATCTCAACAAAACTTAGGCGATCACTTGACGAAGGGTCGGCTAGAGACTTGGTTATAAAGTCGCTAAAGGGATGGGTTTAAGTCCAACTTAGTCATCGAATGCTAGGACACCCAACTCCTCCCGAGGAAACTTGGGAGCCGAGTTCAATGTGGAAAGTCGAACATTCAGAGAAGGAGCACATGTTTTATTTACATCCCAAGGTTGTCTTTGAGAACTCGCTTGAAAGGAGGATGAAGTCTTTACTTAATGGTTAATTTTCTTTGAAAAAGTGCTTGGCGGGAGCATGAACAAAGAGGAACCACCTATGTAAATGTTGAAGTTTTGCCGCTTCAGGGAGCTTGTGGACTTTTAGCTTTTACAACATTTATGAATTTGGATATGGATACATGGCTTGTATAGTGTCAGGAGCTGATAAGTGTTGGAAAACTTGTGTGTATTTTATCTTCAGGTATTCAAATGGGTTGAAGGGTTCAATTCTTAGAACACCCTAATTCTCGAAATTTGAACGTGTAATGTACTATGATGGAAATTCAATCCTCAGGATATTTTCGTTTATGCACATGTTTGTTTAATGTTTGTTTTCATGCAAAGGAAGTGAACTAAATTTAGGGAGGATTGTTGGAAAATTTAGTGCACTTGTGGGATTAGTTCACACCTTGTAATGGGTTAGGAGGTACGGAGTGTACACCCATAAGGTCCCTGAACACCCTGACTCTAATAGTGGTTTGTATTGATAGTGCTCAGTTTCCACTGATAGGCAGTGTTTCCACTGATAGGCAGTGTTTCCACTGACAGGCAGTGTTTCCATTATATGCTTTTAACAAGTCAATATACACTAGTGCATACGCATGTTAGGATATGTTTATAGCAAGTCAATATACACTAGTGCATACGCATGTTAGGATATGTTTATTTTAAATTGCTAATTTGAGATTACAATATGTTTATTTTAAATTCTTAAAACCAATTTTTACAGCTTAGACAAATTAATTCCTTGCTGGGGCTAATCTCTTGTTATTGATGACATGTTCAACTAAACTTCCAAAATTATCAAAGCAATATTATATTTATCAGTCTACCTCTAAAATCAAATGAGTGTTACATGTATACATATCTATATTTACAACAAAAAAGTGTACGTACACTAATTTTTCATATCACATAGTGTTCTCAGGTAGGTTTTGCTTCTCCATCATTATGCCAATATTCCAGAAAGATAGAGATCATTGTGTTGGTGGGTATACGCCTAGAATAGGGTAAGATAATCAATAGCAACTGCAAATACCACTTGGTGGTTATCGGATATCACTTGGAATCGTGTGATCACTTTCCAAAGTAAACTATTCGACCCTAATGCCTGGGTTACATGAATATCTACTTGGGATAAGACCAAATGTAGTTATAGAATTAGGCACAATTCAATAACCCTTGCGCTTATAAGTATTTAGCTTAATGCTTGTTTCTGCTGATATCAGTATGATTCTGAGTGTCCCTCATGCTTATGAAGATCATCTCTATTTATAGTAGAGAATACTCACTCCTAGTTAATAGACATTATAAATGATTAACGACCAATTAATCACCCATAATAAACCTCCATTATCACAGGAATAGTGGTTACATAATCAATTAAATGTGGTCATAAAGCATTCATAACAGTCACTTGAATGAGTGAAAGTTGTTACAAATAATCACTGTATCAGTGGGAACCTATTACACTATCAGTAGGAAAAATACACTATCATTGGAAACCAATCCACTGTCAGTAGGAACCTATCCACTGCTAGTAGGAACCAATCCACTGTCAGTACAAACTTAGCACTATCAGTGCTAACACTCGCTATCGTACTAACTTAGTACTACCAGTACAAACCACTATCGAGTCAGGGTGTTCAGGGACCTTATGGGTGTACACTCCGTACCTCCTAACCTAAAAACCAGGTGTGAACTTATCCCACAAGTGCACTAAATTTTCCAACAATCCTCCCCAAATTTAGTTCACTTCCTTTTCAACAAAACAAACATCAAACAAAACATGTGCATAAACGAAAATATCCTTAGGATTGAATTTCCATCTTAGTACATTACACGTTCAAATATTCGAGAATCAGGGTGTTCTAAGAATTGAACCCTTCAACCCATTTGAATACCTGAAGATTAAATACACACAAGTTTTCAAACACTTAACTACTCCTGACACTATACAAGCCATGTGTCCATATCCAAATTCATAAATGTTGTAAAAGCTAAAGTCCAAAAGCTTCTCAAGCGGCAAAACTTCAACATTCACATAGGTGGTTCCTCTTTATTCATGCTCTTGCCAAGCACTTTTTCAAAGAAAATTAACCATTAAGAAGTAAAGACTTCATCCTCCTTTCAAGAGTTCGAGCACAACCTTGGGATGTAAATAAAACATGTGCTCCACCACTAAATGTTCACTTTCCACATTGAACTCAGCTCCCAAGTTTCCTTAGGAGGAGTTGGGTGTCCTAGCATTCAGTGACTAAGTTGGACTTAAACCCATCCCTTGAGCAGATTTATAACCAAGTGTCTGGCCAAACCTTTCGTCAAGTGATCAGCTAAATTTTTTTGAGATCTAACAAACTCTATAGATACCACCCCATTCATGATAAGCTCAAGAATCATGCTATGTCTGACACCTAAATGTCAAGACTTACCATTGTACATCTGGATATAAGCCTTAGCCAATGTAGCTGCACTATCACAACGGATAGAAATAGGTGTTATAGGTTTAGGCCATAATGGAATCTCAAGAAGCAAGTTTTTCAACCATTCAGCTTCTTTACCGCCAATGCTAAGGCCAAAATTTAGATTCCATTGTTGAACCGGTGATGCAAGTTTGCTTCTTAGATGCCCAAGAAATTGCACCTCCACCAAGTAGGAATACCCACCACCGGTAGATTTAATTGTCTTTAGTGTTATCGATCTAACTTGCATCGTGTATCCTTCTAACACCGATGGATAGCCCGATATGAGAGACGTAATCCATAGTTCTCTTCAAATACTTAAGTACCCTCCGAATCGCTTGCCGTTGATGAGCACTAGGATTACTAGTATACCGATCAATTTTCCCACCGCAAAACCAATATGAGGCCTTGTACAAGTCATGGCATACATCAGCAATCAATTACCCTAGAATACTCAAGTTGAGATACGACTTTGCCATTATTAGGCATCGACTTGTCACAAGTATCCATAGGAGTACTCATCGAGTACAATCAAAGTAATTGAATTTCCTCAATACCTTCTCAATATAATGAGACCGAGATAGAAATTCATTTACTTTCATGTTTAATCCTTATACCAAGGATAACATCGCCTCCCCATATCCTTCATGGAGAACCTTGATGAAAAAATTCCTTTGTCAAGTTAACCGATTTTGGTCGGTGCAAAGATCGAGATATCATCAACATATAGGCAAATGATGACTCTTTACCGATTCATCAAATTTGCTATATACACATTTGTCGATCGGTTAAGAACATAACCACTAGACAAAGCCACTTCATCAAATTTTGATGCCATTTCTTAGGTGCTTGCTTAAGTCCATAAAGAGTCTTAATCGGTTTACACACCTTGTTTTCATTGCGAGTCAAGATGAAGCCCGAGGTTGGTTCATATAAACCTCCTCATCCAATTCACCATTTAAGAAAGATGTTTTCACATCCATCCGATGAATAATCGATTGTGAATTGATGCCAAAGCAATCGCTAGCCTTATGGTAATCGACACGAGCCACGGGGCATAAGTATCAAAATAGTCTATTCCCGACTTTTGTTTAAAGCCACGAATGACTAGTCTAGCCTTGAACTTTTCAATAGTTCCATCTACCTTCATTTTATTTTTGAAAATCCATTTGCAACCCGAGGTTTGCAACCAGATGGTAGATCAACCAACACCCAGTGTTGTTGCCCATGATGGAATCCATCTCATCATTGATTGCTTCTTTCCGGAAAGAAATATCATGGGACTTCATTGCCTCTTCAAATGTCTTGGGATCATCCTGAACAATGAATCAATAGGAGTATTGGTCTGAGACCTCATCCCTAGTTTCTTCAACTAATTATAGTTGAAACTTAGGTCTAAAAGACTTTGGAGTCCTGACCCTTTTGTTCTTCCTGAGCATAGGTTCAGGTTGTTGAACCACACCCTCATCAAGGACCACTGATGGTTCATCATCAGGGACCTCTGATACACCAGTGTTATGAGTTCCACTAGGAATCCTATGACTTGGTCTAGGGACTGATGAGAATCTATTATCATCAAAGTTTTCATCCCTTGATTCAATTATAGAATTAATTGAAACATATTCATTAGGTTCAATAATATAGAACCTAAAAGCCTTGGAATGCTCAGCATATCCAACAAAGATGTAGTCAATGCCTCTTTCACCCAAAGTCTTTAGCTTTGGATCGTGGAGTCTTCCAACAACCCTACAACCCCGCACCTCGAGATAGTTCAGTTGGGTTTCCTTTTAGTCCGAGTTCATAAGGGATAACCTTGTTCCTTTTATTGGGAACCCTATTTAATAAATAGTTAATATAGCTTCACCCGTAACCCTTGACTCAATCTCGAATAGGACAACATTGAATTAACCATCTCCTTCAAGACCCTATTTTTCCTTTCGTAAATACCATTTTGCCGAGGAGTATAAGGGCGATCGTTTCATGGATTATACCAATAGATCGAAAATACGAGTATCCATATACTCACCTCCCTATCGATCCTTAATCTTTTGATCAAAGACCCAAGTTGTAATTCAACTTCAGTTTTAAACACTTTGAATTTATCTAATGCTTCATCCTTGGAATATAATAGATAGACATAACAAAACCTAGAAGCATCATCAATAAATGTCACAAAGTACTTCTTATTCCCCAAAGAAGGATTGGAATGCAAATCACACATGTCACTATGTATAAGCTCTAAGAGCTTAGTCTCACGACTAACACCCTAAAAAGGTTTGTTGGTTATCTTGGTCAACATGCAAGTTTTACACTTTTCAGTGTCCATGTCAAAAGCTGGGATTAACCCATCCTTAGACATATCTTGCATTCTTTTATAGTGTACATGGTCAAGTCTAGCATGCCAAAGGGAAGAGTCAGTCAGGTCAATGGTGGTCACAAATGCTAAATTAACACTATCAATGACAATATTAAGCCTGAACATTTGATTACACAAATATCCAAAACCAATAAAAACACCATGCTTAGAAAGAACAAATTTATCAGACTTAATAACTTGTTTATATCTATGATTATTCAAAATACTACTTGAAACCAAGTTCTTCCTTATATCGTGAACATGAATAACATTAAACAAAGTTACAATCTTTGAGAACTAAAATTAAGATCTACACAACCACGACCATGCACCAAGGTCGTTGACTCATTTCCAATGTGAAGAATAGAACCATCATTCATTGACTCATAAGTCTTGAACCAACTTCTATCTTTACACACATGAACTGTTGCACCGTAGTCAACCCACCATGTAACATCATCATCCGCACATAATGAGATTCGATACCTATGTAACATAATAAATCGAAAAGACTTATTAACCATATTCGACCTTTCGGTGAGTTGAAAGAACCACTACCCTCGAACCATTTTTTTCGATCCATTGGCTTTACCACCAACCTTAACACCTTTGCAATCCCTTTTAATGCGACCGATTTTCCACATTTCCAACAAGTAGGTGTTACCTTCTTGTTAGGATCTCGCCTTGTGTTGTCATGATATTTGCGTTTCCTTTGTTGTCATTATACCGTGGAGTTGTTATGCTCTCACCATATTGACAACAGATGCATCGATAGCATTGCTACTCTTTGGCTTGTCATTATCACGCACCTTGAGAGATTCCTCAATGCACATATGACCGCCCAACTCAACCGAGTTAATTCCTCTTTCTTATGTTTCAAGGTATACTTGAAATCTTTCCAAGAAGGAGGAAGTTTATCAATAACACAAGAGACTTGAATAGCCTCATCCATGTGCATATTGTGTTGTGTAAACCTTCCAAGTATACCAAGAAGTTCATTGTATTGTTCCATAACCGGTATTAAATCGGTCATTTTGTAATTTGTGAAATTACTTACAAGGAACTTCTTATTTGATGCATCCTCACCATATATTTGGCATCCAAGGAATCCACAAGCTTTGGAAGATTCAAAGTTCGATAAATATCAAACAAAGAATTTGACATACCATTGAGGATTAGACCTCTGCAAATGTAGTCATCATTATCCCATTTGCTCCTCCTCCTGATCTGCTTCACAGTAGCATCATCCCCATCACCAGGGATAAGAGTGGTTAGCACATACACCACACTCATGCTTGACAGCAAAAAGTGCATCTTCTTATGCCACCTCCTAAAGTCCACCCCTTCAAACTTATCAAGCTTGGCAAAGTTTGAAGCCATGTGTTTCATTGCAGCAGCAACCATTGATTATGACATATAGTTTACTTTGATTGTTGGTGGGTATATGCCCTGAACATGGTAAGATAATCAGTAGCAACTGCAAATACCACTTGGTGGTTACCGGATATCACTTGGAATCGTGTGATCACTTTCCAAAGTAAACTATTCGACCCTAATTCCTGGGTTACACGAATATCTACTTGGGATAAGACCAAATGTAGTTATAGAATTAGGCACAATTCAATAACGCTTGCCCTTATAAGTATTTAGCTTAATGCTTGTTTCTGCTGATATCAGTATGATTCTGAGTGTCCCTCATGCTTATGAAGATCATCTCTATTTATAGTAGAGAATACTCACTCCTAGTTAATGGACATTATAAATGATTAACATCCAATTAATCACCCATAATAAACCTCCATTATCACAGGAATAGTGGTTACATGACCAATTAAACATGGTCATAAAGTAGTCATAACAGTCACTTGAATGAGTGAAAGCTGTTACAGATAATCACTGTATAAGTGGGAACCTATTACACTAGCAGTAGGAACAATACACTATCAGTTGAAACCAATCCATCGTCAAGAGGAACCTATCCACCGCTAGTAGGAACCAATCCATCGTCAAGACAAACTTAGCACTATCGATTGCACATCGCTATCGGTACTAACTTAGTACTACCAGTACAAACCACTATCGATCCAGGGTGTTCAGGGACCTTATGGGTGTACACTCCGCACCTCCTAACCCAAAAACCAGGTGTGAACTTATCCCACAAGTGCACTAAATTTTCCAACACATTGCATGTGAGACGTTAGCAATTCTGATTCCATTCAGTGCAGTGGGAAAGTTGCAAAAGCTTGAAGAGCTGAAAATATCCTATTGCCGATCACTAAGGGAGATATTTGAGATTAAAAGGGTCAACAAGAATGGTAGTGATAGTGCTAATGTTGGTGATGAAATTGGTGATATACTTTCTGGAGTGACGATTCCAAGGTCCGCAAATATAACTTTGCTTGAATTGCCCAACTTAAAGATATTGCGGATTATCAAATGTGACCTTTTGGAACATGTATTGACAAGTTCCACACTTGATAGCCTCAAGCAGCTTGCAGAGTTGACCATAGCTGAGTGTAATGCAATGCAAGTAATCGTGAAGGAAGATGGACAACACAATTCTAAAACTGTTCTCTTTCCTCGTCTAAAGTCCCTTACACTAACCAATTTACCAAATGTCGAAGGTTTCTTCTTGGGGATGAATGAGTTCCGATGGTCAATATTGGATGACGTTAAGATCTATGGTTGACCAAAAATGAAGACTTTTACATCTGGTCGCTCGATTACTCCAAAGCTCCTCTACATACATATGGGCATTGGCAAGCATAGTCTTGAATGTGGTCTCAACTTTCCATTGTCCAATGCATCACATGAGGTATGTTATTAGCATAATTGCATCAACAATCATTTAATCTCTGTTTCCTTTATTATTTGGTAGTCTATTCGTTCATACCAATTTCTGTCTCCTTTATTATTTGGCAATTAATTTTGTTTCTGGTCGTGTGTCTACCTGATGATCATTACGTTTGTGTTTCTTCAATAGGAAATTCAGCTCCCTTGGTCGTCTTCAAATTGCAGGCATATCAGAACCAAGTAGCATTACAGAATGTTGTTATAAGACCGATATCATCTAGCTATCATCGTTGCTTCAGAATGTTGTTACAGAAACCACCGCCTAGCGCCTCTCTCATTCTTATATCAAATGGGGCAAAAAAAACGGATCCAATCTACAATTTCAGATCGAGGGTTTTTTTCGATGTTGCAAGTGTTCGGGTATATTTATTAGGTGCGTTATATCTTATTTATAATAAACGAAGTAGGTATCTGTCTAGGGTTTCTTGCGGATTCTTCATCTGCTGCCAAAAAATGGAATAGGTTGATAACGGATCCTGACAAACATTGACTTTTTAATTGAAGGCTGGGAATTCGGAAGACCAAAAGACGATGATGACATGATAAATCAAACGGAACGTAGGGATACGGAACGACACGGGAGGCAAAATAAAAAATTCAAGATATGTAGCTTTTACCTTAAAGCCATAATTGTTAAACTTGGTTTTGGGTAACACATGTTTCCAAAATGGGGGACTAATTTAGTTTAGGTATAATAGTGTTTTATTTTATTTTTCTTCCTGGCAATTTAGATTTTGAAGGAACAAAAGGCTTTGGTTCTGAGTGTTTTTAATGAGAGGGTGCATGGTAAAGTGTATTCTGACTAATTTTTTATGCTTATGATTTACGGTCATTCAATTTTGTATAGATTCAGTGACCAACTATTTGTAAATTTTCAGGTTGCAAAGGAAAACTGTAATTTATAGATGAGTCTCCTCATGTGACAATGACCTGAATCATATAAGATGCCCAACTTTATCAGTCCTTGCAAGGTGATTGTAACACGGGCCACTTTTTTGCTATGGGGAACGACTAAAAAAACAGCCTAGAGGGGGGCCACTTCGGACTGATAGTGCTCGCAAAAAATATGTGAGTTTATCAAGCTTTTGTGATCTAATTTTCATTTTGAAGCATGAGTTGCATCTTTTTAAAACACCTTATTCAAAGTTGTGGTGTACTTGGGGAAACATTCATCAATCAAATGGTAAAACATAGGTCGATATACAAGATAAATACCATAATAAGATAAACAATATAATATATCTAACTGAACTTCTAAATGAATTCAAGACCGTTGATCAACTTTCTAAATATTGTGTTATAAATCGTAGGGGGATGATGACGATGACGAGAGGAGGAATCGGCATCAACGTCGCGGACACTATGATGAATAAGCATCAACAATTCATGGTTACCAGTGTTGAATCGAGTTTGGTTCATGTTCTTACTTAACACTAAATAATGAGTTCTTGGGCATTTGCCTATAAGTGATGCGTGGACTGATACTTTTTGTCGATATGTTTCCATACTTTGTATCTGGAGGATCATTGGCAGTGTATGTACATCGCTCCAAAACATGTTCATCAATCCCGTGCTCCAAATTTCAGAATATTTGTTCTAATTTATGACTTATCCATGTGACAGGTTATTCAGTCATGGTATGTCATGGGACATTTGGGTGCATATAATTCATCTGATTTTCAGGTAACAACATCGCTTTTATGTATACAAAGCATTACGACTTCATAAACCAAGTAATTTTTCGTTTCTTGATGTGAGGCCAGAAATAGAGTTTAAAGAAGTCACTATGGTTATTTTTTTTCCTATTAAGGCTACTAAATGATTTCGCGGCGAATTACTGAAGGCACATGTGTTGTGGTTTTGTTGTAGGTGTAGGCTCATCCTCCAAGCACAATGCTACCGTGAGATTTCAGGAATGGCTACACAGGACTACAACCTGCGCTCTATTTAGCGAGGTGTTATTTAGCTTGGCCACAATGAGAAAAGGTACTTTATTTTTGAACAGCAATAAAATGTATTTAAGAGAGGCAATGTGGCCATGTTTTTCAAGTTTATCAGAATGCGTAAAAATATAAGGCTGATCAGTTAGCTTTTGAAACCTATACAGTTGTCATATTTTGTCAACTAGATGATTAAAGTTTGAACATATTTTCGTTAATGAGTATATATTATCTTTATTATGAACCGTTGCAGAACTTTAGGTAATGTTCTGTGGTAACAAATGGCACAGTTGGATGCGATCAAATTAGTCTTTAACAAGGTAGTATATAGGAAAGGTATGTGTAAGAGCAATTACTTTTATAACTCCTTCCGTAAATACTATGCAAAATGACGAATATATTGGTGTGTCTGTCAGCTATTGAGGTTGATATAAACCATCTTCCGCTGACTACTTTCTATTGCAGCAAACACTGTTGACAGAACACCCCTCTTAAGGTCAGTTGTATAGTTGCTTTCGTTACCCGCAAAAAATAACAATTACAGTAGCAGATTAGATAATCTAAATTATATTATACATTTACATCTGGCGGCTGCATTTTTGTAGCAAGTGTTGCTATGAGACATTATTCTAACTGTCGTATGTTGTATATGTGCAGTCATTAAAGATGTGGGCGACGATAACAGCTTCTCATAGTAGCAAACATTGCTGGAGTGGAAGAATAAGCAAGTCCAAAAATTCATCCAAAAAATGTATATGTTATTTATTTTCCTGTATGGTAATGCTGATTTTTAGCCAATATAAGCATAAAAGTTGCGAGTAGTCAAGGGAATTTAATTTCACTTCATTGCAAGAATTTTGTGACGGTGTGACAAGAATTTTGTGACGATGCCAGTATTGTTTTCACAAGCAGAACTGAGGAAGTCACAATTTAACATTGATTAAGGCAAAAAAAGGTCTTTATCAATGTTAAACTGTTACAATCTCTTTAACGAATAGCTTTTATGACTGTTAAACTGTTCCTATCTATTTAGGTTTCCAGTTTTCTACAGAATACAGTTATGCTTCTTATGATATTATTTTTGTTTGTGTAGGTTGTCGACCAAAAGTCAAACAAGAACTACATGCTCCTTTGGAGATAAGCCTGTTATTATTAGAGGGTCAGGCTAGGTCGGGAAGAGCTATGGAAGTAAGATGTTGGTGGTTTTCTTTTCTTGGTAGCTTTTTTGTTTATCAGTTGCTTTTGGCGATGCTACGAAGCGTACGTTTTATTTAAATGATGTATTTATACCTCCTTTTGTGTTATGTATTAGCAAAAGTTATTACTGTAGTTATATACATATCGGACGTATACCTTTTATATTACGTTACAAAATAACCGGATGGGAAATGGGTAAAAGCGGCTTCTGTTAAGAATGCCCGATCCTTTATGAACCCCGGCAGCGCGGCGGGTTTCACTTACTTGTTTATATTATTTGTCGATTAAAGACTCACATAAAAACAGATGCAACAACAATTTTATATTGATCATGACCTTAATACTCTTTAATTATTTTAGAAAGAACCCACATTTATCTTCATATACAGCTTAATCTTGTACGCATCCTAAAAAAGTCTACTGTCTTGTAATCTTGTTCCTTGAAATTTCTTGAACTTAAGTTGAATAAATTTCCCCGTATATTATATGAAAATAGCTATTGACAAGTCATTGCGAGTAAAGTTTGTATGAACTAAGTGTAGCTAGCATTTGGTGCACAAGTCAAAGTTTGTAACTTAATTGGTACTTTAATTATAACTATGTATGCCAATATACAAGTGGATTGTATTATTAATCTTCCCATATATCCATAAAGTGTAAAGAACCCATCTTCATTTCTGAAATGTTTTCTACAATATAACAATATCTCGAACGGTTTACCCGTGAAAACTTAAAATTTGGCAAAAGGTATTTGTATTAACGGTGATTTTCCCAGGTACAAAGAAGGTGGAGAACACGGATAAGGGGAAGGCAATCTTGGAATAGAAGTGGTAGTCAATACTCGTCTATCTATGGACATATGGTACCATATATTGGCGATGGGTAATCTTTTGAATCAAAGTCAATACCGCTTATTGGCGATGTGTAATCACATAAATGGTTAAAGATACATTGGGTTAAAATCTAACCCGTATGTAAGTAGGTCAAAACACATGTAGCATGTCCAGGCAGCTACCTCAAGGAACTGATCTTGACCTATTAAGTAGTGCAACGAAGAACAGATGCAGAAGGTAGGTATCAGAGAAGAGTGTTTTAAGCAATCAAACCATATGTCAAGTTTGTACAACAAACAATGAACATGTCTCAATTGTTGGTCGATCTGTCATTGGCAAGAGCACACTTTCCAAAGACGTGCTTGCTTTAATATGATACCTGTCACCGTAGATACTACTTGAACCACTCGTGAAGCTATTTTGACAAACCTCAAATCTCACTTGGAGCGTGCTCAACTCAAAATGAAAAAGTGGCTGATAACGACGACCAGAAGAATTTGAACCAAGTGACTTAGTACTTGTGAAGTTGTGAAGCTTCAAAAACACTCTGGCCAACAGTCTCTCAAATAAGTTATCTTGAAAATACTTGAACCCTTTAAGGTGGTTCATGCGGTATGTTAGCCTCTAATTGTGTTAAGATCAAATTAGAAGATAGTTTTAATTACTTAGTACTTATGTTAAGACAATGGTTTATGTAAATATTATGTATGGGTCAAATGCGATTTGCACATGGGTCATATTGGTTAACCCAAATGACCCATTATAGACGATTATGCAAAGTTAGTTACTTGGCGCTTATCACCAAAAGTCACAATGGATGATAGAAGAAATAACTGTCAAGTTTTGTCGTTTAGAAAACTATATATATGTTTTCTACATTAGAAAACATATAACAACAATTCTAGTTCTTAATGCAATTTCTGTTTTTAGTATATCTCATATTCTACCCATTACTGTTACATTGAATCATACACAGAATCACACACACCATTATCAAACATGAAACATTTGTTTAAACCCAAAGTTGTTGGTCACAAGCCTGTGTACAATTAGTATCAGAGCTATGGCTCTCATCCATGGGAAAGACCAACTTCTGGTTTTCAATAAGGAAGATATCTCTTAAGAGAAACACCCAAGAGATTGAATCTGTGGAACACCAAAAGAAAGAAAAGCATTTCACCAAAAGGAAAAGAGATATTGGCACAAACTGTCTTGAAGAATGAAACATTCAATAGCACAAAGAAATTAGAAGGCTTGACGAAATTAAAGAAAAAAGCTATGGGCACAAAGAGGGACAAAAAATCCAAGTGTTACATCTGCAAGGAAAAGGGACATGCATTTTGGGCATGTGAAGATAGAAAGAAACTTGCTGCTATGGAATTAGAACAAGAAAATGACATCACAAGAAGGGTCATAGCAGAAGAAGCCAAGTACCCTGAGAAAATCTTTCTCACTGCAGATTATATGATAAAAGGTACAAACACAAATACTTGGAATGAAATCTGGTATGCAAGCAATCTTTACAAATTTCATATGTGTCCTAGTAGAGCCTTATTTAATGAAATTGATTATAAGTTAAGATGATAGGAAAGGAGGAAAATGAAAAGAAATTTATTTTCTCCTATGGGATTGGTGATATAACAGTTAGTACAAATGAAGGTAATGTTTTGATTAAGAATGTGCAGTATACTCCTGAAGTGTCATTCAATATGCTTAGTTTAGAATTGTTAAAATCACAAGGATATAGGGTAGAGATCAATGATGATCCGTAGTATCTACTACATGTATCATGATCAAGATGGTGGAGAACAGCACCAAGCAAAGAAGGAAGGAAGAGGTTGGGCTAAAGGAGATTGCGGATGAACACAATCAATATTTGGAAGATCAGTTTGAGAAAATGGACCTAACACATGAGTGCTCTTTGATAAGAGGCTTAGAAGAATTGGATTGGAACAGGCAAGATACTCAAGACTATGTTGATGATGAGTATATCAGTTACAATGGAACCCTTTATGCTTTAAAAGTAAATTCCTTCTCAAGGTATATTTCATTTATGAATTTATTAAAGAAGGATGATTAGTTATACAAAAATTGGGAGGTGTTCAGTAAAAGGTTCATAGAATTAGTGAAATGGTTTTATCTTGTGCATCTGAATTATGATGCACTGGATACCATTCCACCAGTTGTTAGGGATGTGGAGTTGAATCTATTGTGTTTACATAAGGTTGTTGAAGGATTAGGAGGTTATTTCTCAGTTACAATAGGTGACAAATGGGGAGTGATAGCAGTTGCAAGGTTTAGACACCAAAGATAGTGATGCAGTTAGAATCTGTTATAGAAAGTTTGTTGATCTCATTGTGATATACCATGAAACTGCACAAGTTCCTTGGAGTGAAAAGCAAGAAGAAGTGGGTGAAACTAGCAAAAGAACAGAAGCCAAGGACCCACCATGCCAGAAGGAAAGCACAGTGAAGGATGGAGCACATGAAGATGGATCAAACAGGTTTGGTGTTAGACTGGACAATGATGATGAAGAAGGACAAGATATCAGCCAAGACAACAATGACTTTGATGTCATTGCTTGAAGAAAGTCAACAAGAATCAACTCAAAAGACAATTTGATCTTAAACAATTAAGGGGGAGAATGTTAGCCTCTAATTGTGTTAAGATCAGATTAGAAGATAGTTTTAATTACTTAGTACTTATGTTGAGACAATGGTTTATGTAAATATTATGTATGGGTCAAATTGCAGTATGCACATGGGTCATATTGGTTAACCCAAACGACCCATTATAGGCAGTTATACAAAGTTAGTTACTTGGCAGTTATCACCAAAAGTCACAATGGTTGATAGAAGAAATAACTGTCAAGTTGTGTCGTTTAGAAAACTATATATATGTTTTCTACATAAGTAAACATATAACAACAATTCTAGTTCTTAATGCAATTTCTGATTTTAGTATATCTCATATTCTACCCATTACTGTTACATTGAATCATACACAGAATCACACACACCATTATCAAACATGAAACATTTGTTGAAACCCAAAGTTGTTGGTCACAAGCCTGTGTACACGGTAGGCAATGTTGCTTACCAACTTTTGTTACATGTCGATGCTAAAATCTATGATCTTTATCATGTCTCTCTTCTTAAATGTTTTCATAGCACGACTAATGAGACAGCCCCAATGACCATGTGGCAAGGGAAGGATATCCCAAATGACACCGCAAGCTATTGTACAAATAAGAGAGGCAGACACATTACTAGATGTACCAAAGCAATATTTAGTTCAGTGGCGAGGCAAAGCTCCTGAAGAAGCCACCTCGGTACAAGCTGATGTGTTTCATACCACTTATCCTCAACACAACCTTGTCTACAAGGTCAATGTTGGGGAGGACATTAATGTCAAGCACGAGAAAGTTGAATTGCCTAATGAAGGTAATGAGTTGTTGACTAATGATCAAACTGAGGTGGCAACAACAAATCACTTGGTTGATCCACAACCTCAAAGTGTGACTGAATTAGGAATAGGGAAAACATTGAAAACAAAGTCAGTGAGACTTAAGGACTTCATGGTTGAATTCAAGTGAACCAAGGTTTATAGTCAACTAGTGCACTAAGAAAATATACTCTGTATATGAAATAGCTATATCTAGGTAAAGAGTATTTACTTTTTGAGAATAGAAAACAATGAGTTAACTTTATCATCCCTCATCTCACCAACTCACACGATTATGAAGCAACTGCAGCAAGGTTTATTATCTTACTGTACACATCACCACTTTAAAACACAACAATTTATTCTTAATCCGTTGTAAAATCCAAAAAAATCTACAAACAGGCTGTAGAATTATAGCTTACGACAGTTTGCTGGTATGATAGTAAATGATTTCTACTCATGCATTTCATGAAACCCCTGGTGGGTGTCTCCTATAGAAAAGATTGAATATGAACTGTTGCTAATAGAAAGACCAAATAAAAGTTACAATCTATATAGGGGACATGTAGTTTGACATATAAATTATTATAATAAAAGATTTTTTATTGGACTACCATGACCAGTCGATACGATAATCCTCAAACAGGCACAAGGCCCCACCATGCTGTGATACAGTTGGGAGGTCTTGGAACATACTCAAGTCTCCTGCTTCTTGATCTAAATCTTCATCACAAACAACTCTTACACCCATCTCCTTCACTTCAATTCCTTCATCCTCATAAAAACAAAATGTTACAGAATTCTTTGCTTCCTTCAGTTTCCGTATTTCACTTGTCGTATAATGCAACCATATCATATATGACTCATCAATTCTTATTGGCTTACCCTCAAAATATTCTTCATAGTAAAATGGCCAGCATCCTCCCAAATCAGCTCCATCAAAGTTTTTTACATCGTATCCAAAATCTGTGGAAGGTTTTTTTCTTTTAAAAACAACACAAATTCCATATCCTCTTAACTTACTGAAGCTCCAATCTAATGGTAATTCGACCATTACATGATTTCCCATACTTTGATTTGTAAACCAATTTGGAATGCTATTTCCGTCGTATATTATATCCATATTCTTATACAACCTTCCTGGCAAACGGAACAATCCACATATGTTATTCTGGATACCCGCATAACGAAGGAAAGAAGAAAATTGGTTTGTAGAGGCTTGAGAAGTAACCGATGAGTCGAGACACTCAGTCTCCGATATCGACACTTGGCTATCAATGGCATGATTCTCAAACAATTTTGGACAATTTCTAAAATTAATATCTAGAGAGTGCTTGCGTGCTCCCAACACTTTTATTAACGAGGTGCAATCACATGCACTAAGATCAAATACACTATCGGGAAGTTCCAGCAACACTTCCAGCTTCTTGCAACCATCAACATAAAGTCTTCGAAGATGAGAAAGTTGACTCAAACTTCCAGGCAAGCTAGTAAAATTGTTCCCTCTTAAGTTTAGATGTTCTAAACATGATAAGCCTCCAATGCTCTCAGGCACTCGTACTAAATTGCAGTAGCTGAAATTCAGGGACTTCAACATATGTAAACCTGCCAATGACACTGATCTTTGGGGATGTTGTTGGTTCCGTATGAAACCAGAGATTGAAGTCCAGCATCTAGACCAAAAGGCTTCAGGCAGTTGGTTGACATTTGAGCATCCCGAGAGATTCAAAACCTGAAGAGAATCCATTTCCACTTTGCTAGGAAAATTGCTAACCCGTGTGCAGTCTTTCAAATTTAAGACAACAAGCTTCTTAAGCATTCCAATAGATGGGTGCACTGTAGCCAAATTCACACAACCTTCAAGATCTAGCTCTTCAAGACTTGTAATCTCTGAGAAGTCAGGGGTGGTTGTTAGGCTACAACAGTACCTAAGCTTCATTACTTTCAACCTTCTAAAACACTGACATGTGGAAAGAAGATGAGTTATTGACTCATAAAGTGTCGAGCAGAAAAAATGTAAGAACAAGAAAATACCTTTGGTATTGTCCAAAAATATTTTATATGGCTGTAAGATAGATCAACGCTCACAATGCTTTCCGGATAGAAATCGGAAGGTAAGTACTTGAAAGGGCATCCATGCCAATAAAACAAGCTTAGCTCATTGGACAAATAATGCAAATTTCCTGAGAAGATCACGTTGTGGCCCTTCAATTCAAGTTTCCGCTTAGATACCTTTTCCTCTTGATAGATTTTCAGGATCCGCAAATTTTTCATAAGTGCAAAATCATTAGCATCTATGTGAACCTTTTGACTAAATTTCTCTGACGAAAGGACTAGAACTTCAACTGCTTCAGTTATTGACACCTTGAAAAGCAAGAACATGTAGCTTCATCAGGATATTTTGCTAATACTTTAATGTATTAATGTAGAGAAAAAGAATCATAGACCACTACTTACCTTCTTTTCACTCAATACATTGTAAACTTCAGATGAATTCCACAATCTCCTCTGTTTCCCAGTCATGATAGATTCCTCATGAATGATTTCCCTTGCCATTGCTTGAATCAAGTCATGCATTTGAAGTGACATGTCACTACGGATCGTAATTAATGACTTATCAACTAGAACTTGCATGTTTGTAACTGCAAAATAGTTACAGCCATCTAGTACGCTTGCTACAAAATCCGTGTTTTCTCCAATGAATAAACATGCAATATCAAGTAAGATATTTTTCTGATGGAGGTCTAGCCCATCGTAACTTAAACGAAGCACTCGTTGTATCTTTTCATTAGGATGTACTTTGAGCTTGTCCAGTTCATTAACCCACTGATCCACAGTTTTGCCGTATAAAAAACGACCGAAATGTTTGAGGGCCAGAGGGTGACCTTGCACATAGTTCACAACTTTCTGAGAAACTTCTTTGAATTCTATAGAAAAATCGTTTTCTTTAAAGGCGTAGGAACGGAAGAGCTCAAGAGACAGATCCTCATCTAAAAATTTCATGTCATGGATTTCATCCACTCCATGAGATCTTAGCAACTGTTTATCTTTACTTGTGAAAATAATCAAACTTCCTGGCCAAAACCAACTAGCTGAACCTACTAATGCCTCTAACTGCTCATGATCATCTACATCATCCAAAACAAGCAGGATCGATGACATCATCTTCTTTATCAACATAATCCCTTGACCGACACTCGATATCTTCAAAGCTCTTGTTTTCATGATGTTATCAATAAGTTGCATTTGGACTTGAGTTAGGTCTTGCTGTTTTCGGACATCTTCACAAAAGCAACTTCCTTCAAAGTGGATATGCATCAAGTTATAAATAGCTTTGGCAAGGGTGGTCTTTCCTATTCCACTTATACCACAAATACCAAGCATATTAACCTTATGTGACCCAACGAAGCGTGACAAGTTTAATTTGTCAAAATGGAAATCTATGCCAACAAGGTTTTCACCAACATGCAAAGGCCCGTCACATAATTTTTTGAGTATGTCTTTGGAGATGCAATCGATGAACTTATACTCAAACCTGTTAACCACAAAGACACAATAAGTAAGAGAAACTACATAGTGTTCAGCTTTAGTAGAGCTACAAGAAAAACAAGAAATTAATTAACCCATTTGTCATGTCCTGGAGATCCCATCCAGATAAGTTAGCCGCATTGGATAGAGCTTCCCTCCATTTATCCACCTCTGTTCTATTTGAAACATCATGTTTGGAAAATGCTTCAGCATAGCTCCCAGTTTGTTTCCTCACTACATCAGGTTTAACATCATAAAAGATTATTTGAACCTCGTGTTCAGGCTTTCTCATTTGCTTGCACTCGAGTATTTTGACAAGTTCCCTCAGACACCATGTTGAAGAAGCGTAATTTTTGGAGAAGATAACAATCAAAAACCTCGATTCTTCAATGGCTTTGTAGAGATGAGGAGATATCTCTTCTCCTTTAGGCAATTCGTTGTCATCTCTAAAAGCATGAATTCCTTTTTGCTTGAAATCATTGAATAGATGATCAATGAAACTTTTACGGATATCTTCACCTCTAAAGCTTACAAAGACATCATATTTCCATCGATGAGGAATGGAAGAAGCAGCCATGATCAATGATATGCAAGCAGCTGGATTTCCATGTAAAGATTAGCCCAACGTAACATTTTACTAAAACAGTAATGTAACATGTAGACGTAAAATGAATTGAGCATGAAAGAATCATCAAGTGCAGGGCATATGCTGATAACTTCACTAACAGAGTACTTTTTAATGATTCACTTGGTTACTAGCTCAATCAAAGTAGACTTGAACTATGTCATATAGTCGTTGTATAGATGAACTATTATCCCACTTACTCTAATCAAGTGTTAGTGACTGTGTTTCAAACTTGATTCTTGTAAGATTACTTTCTATCATTATTTTTCTAAATTGTTCAATTAGTTTTAACCTTCCTTTTATCAAGTTTCGCTTTAAACCATAACTGAACAATTTAGTTACATGGGATTAATAAGCTGACTCACTAAAACATGGTATTAGTACACAATAATCTATTCTAGCTTTCTAAATGATAAACATATCGTTTCTTAAATGAAGGGATTATTAAATAAAAAACCTGGAAATAAGCAAAAAGTAGATTATGACTTACTGAATTTCTAATGGATTAAGAAGCAGATGATAAGAGTGCAATCAATAATGGAAGCCCAAGTTAGAATTCTACTCTCAAACAACAATTTAAGTAATGCAAATGGGGTGAACTTAACTCAAACAACAATTCTAATCCCCAAGGTATTAATAAAAGTTTTTGAAGAGCAAAAAAAGAGACTTTTATAAGCACAACTTTTCAACTCTTATAAATTACATCGCCATGTTTCAGTTTATAGAAATTAACAGCTTTATTTTTAATGTTGCAATGGGCTACATGTGTATGCTTTTTTCTTTGTTGACAAAGTTAAAGACCAACACTTTAATTTGTGAAACTAAAACGTATATGTGAAATTTTGGACATAACACAAGGACTAAACCTGTACACTACCATGATATAAACACGTCTTTATGAGTCTTGCAAAAACACTTAAATATTTTATGATGGCAACTAATAGCCTTAATAAATTTTTAAATAGGACCTACATAATGACATCTTTTTTATATAATCATATTAGTACGCAAGTCTATTTTCTAGTAAACTTCCTCCTAATTACTTGAGGAATAAAGAAATCAATTGAAATGTTTGACCTTAAAAGTGAACATTTCACACATAAAACAATCAATATGGTAGGTGGTTAGGTGGATGAGTGTAAAAAGCAAAGTGTAACACACGTTTAGAAATCAGCAGAATGAAATTCAGCAGAAATGAAAACGTGATAAACAATGGCAACAACACATTAGGAATCTATTCACAAGATGCAAGATCCGAAATGGAATTGTTATTAGTAAGATGTGGTTTACACAAATGATTACAAGAATTGAAAGAGAGAGTTTGTAACTGAAATCAAGAATGAATTACAAATGAAATGGAAAAGGTATTTATATAGATGGGAGGAAGGAGCAATGGGAGGAAGGAGTAACATCTTTTGGGCGCCAACTAAAACTATTATGAAAGTTGCCATCTTCAGTCCTCTGACTTTTAGTAATTGATCCTTTATTACTTTGACTCGTAACAAACCATTCCCCTTAAAAGATTCTTGACCTCAAGAATCGGGTTTGAAATGAATTCAATGTTCAATGTTGAATGTTGAGTCTTCAGAGTTAGCAACTCCAAGCACCTTAATCATGACTGAACTTCACGGCTTCAGGCTCAGGCTAAATATCAGCTAAGGTAACCCTCCTACCAGCACTTTGTATCAACTACCAGTACTTTGTATCAACTACCAGTACTTTGTATCAATGACATTTGTTCAGCAATCATTATAAGGAACCATTATAAACGACATTTATCCAAAACCATCAGCTCCCAACACCATTAATCATCAACTCGCATAATCTTTAATCCCTTCCCACTCAGAAAATGTGAATCATTAATCATTAGTCTCTAGCTCTTCACAACCTCAACAGCAGCCAAAGCTCCACAACATAACTCTTTTCCATTTCTTCTTCCTATTAGGCCATTTCCAAATGTCAAATTTCCACTTTCTGAACTTAACTTTGCATCTCATACCCTCCACTTTCTTTCTAGTAGGCCACTTCCATATGTCAAACTCCAAATAACCAAAATCATCTTCATTCTTTTCAGCAGCTTCTTCATCACTCATCTTCATTTTAACTTGTTCCATACCTTCTTCATGGCTGATCATCACAAGTGAATGACTTATCAGAAGGACTATGAACATCAGATACATAAGTAGCCACATACAAACTTTTACCCCCATTTGCCCAACCTTCAAAACACCTCTGATCACAGTATGTTCCCAATAGTAAGTCACTTAAAATAAGATCATTATCCTCTTTACTCATGTTTTGATCTACGCCATACGCATCTTTGTTTCCTACCAAGCTGCTACATTTACCTTTTATAACTTCCTTTCCTTTTGTATATGGTAAACAATTGTTCACTACAGTAGTCACTGAGTCCACCCCACTTGGTTCAATTCCCTGATCTTTCCCATCCTCTTCGCAATTCACTACTCCATTGACATTCACTCTTCTTGACTTATGCACTTCGAATTCACCACTTTCCCCAACCTCATCAAGAACTTTACCACCCATTACATAATTTTCAAGACAAGGAACACCCATTTGAACTTCTTGAATCTTGTCGAGATTAGACCCATTTTCAATAAATGTTTTCCCATCAACTTCCTTTGAATCTTTGTGATGAAAAACTGTTGGGCTGTTCATGTTCTTCAATGTTTCATCACAACCCATCAACCTAGTACCCATCAACCCAATGGTTACTTCCATCACTTCATTTGCATTACTTGATTTCATAACCTCATCACCTTCTATATCATTCCCAATATCTTCCCTTCGTTCTTTTTTCTCCGAATCATTACCAACAACACTAATACCGAAACCACTATTTTCTTTTTCAACCTCTTTTGACTGATTATATTTCAAAACATTCTCTTGCAACGTAGCCAAATTATATGCATCACGAAGTGTGTTGGGTTTGAAAAGACTAACAACTTTTTCAATCGTTGGTTGTAACCCGAAAATGAAGAGATCAATAAGATACCGTTCATCCAACCCTTTATTGCTAAACCCAGAATTAAACTCATTGTAATACTCGACCACTGCACATTCTCTTTTGAGAAGTTTATTCACAGACATTTCATCAAACACCTCATGAACATCATTATGAGTATGTAATCTCTTCAGATGATCTGATTGAAATTGTAGTGCTGAAATGGTTGTAGACATCTTGATTGAGACCCAAAACTAAGTCACTGTATCAAAATTTAACCAACTAAACAAAACTGAACGACGGTGAAAATGGTGGTTTATGATGGTTATGACAGAATTTTGAATGAATCTTGAATAACAGAATTTTGGCGGACAACTAAACAGAATCTTGAATTATGAATCTTGAATCATGCTTAGGAATGTAACAAATGTGATGAAACTAACAACCGGCGGAAACGCAAAATTCACGGAAACTTCAAAATGTACCGAAAACAATCGGAAACGATAATTCAAGAGCCAAGAAAGGGCTCGATACCAATTGTAACACACGTTTAGAAATCGCAGAATGAAATTCAATGAAATGAAAACGTGATAAACAATGGCAACAACACATTAGGAATCTATTCACAAGATGCAAGATCCGAAATGGAATTGTTATTAGTAAGATGTGGTTTACAAATGATTACAAGAATTGAAAGAGAGTTTGTAAGCGAAATCAAGAATGAATTACAAATGAAATGGAAAAGGTATTTATATAGATGGGAGGAAGGAGCAATGGGAGGAAGGAGTAACATCTTTTGGGCGCCAACTAAAACTATTATGAAAGTTGCCATCTTCAGTCCTCTGACTTTTAGTAATTGATCCTTTATTACTTTGACTCGTAACACAAAGAAGCAATTACATATATACATACCAAAATTTGCATATTTGCATATGTAACCAAAAAATTAATAAGTCGTTATATATCATACATTGAAAACTTTTCTTTTAAAAAACCATTCAAATATTCAAATTTCATTTGGTATAAAATTATTTCTGCAGTTTATTGACATCAAAAGTGCAATCCTTACAACTTGAAAATATAGACACGGACCCTATATTGCTGGTCCTGTATTGTCGTTGGAAACATTTAGTTCCCATATCATCTCTACTTGAAATGATACAACTAAACGAGTTAAGCGAGCAAATAGTACTATGCATATTTGCCCACATAATATCCAACAATTTCTAGCCATGAGAATTTTCGAAACACGTTGGTGTATTAAACGAGTTAGCTCGTGAACACAAGCGTAAAAGACCGATGTTGATTGTCCTAATTATATAAGCTCATTAAAGACCTAGAAAAGCTGGTGGAGGGCGATGTAAGAAACTAATTAATGATTCAATTTCACCTATCTTAATATAAGGTATGTAACTTACAAATTCATTCACGATATGGCACTAGCTATTGAAATAGATTCTTGTTGGCATTTATTTTGTATGATGTGAAGGAGAGGTAAAGTGACTCGAGGTTAACAACCACGGTAAGGGTAATGAGTTTGAAGGGCATGGTGAGAACCTATTGGTGTTAGATGTGTTTCTCTGTTGAATGTGTTTATTTGGGAAACAAGTTGAAATCGACACGTAAGTAAATGGGTTGAAATACATGTAGCATGTCCGGAAGCTACCTCAAGGAACCGAGCTTGACTTTAAGTACAACAAAGAAGATATGCGAACTTAGGTATCAAAGAAGAGCGTTTTCACTTTTCGAAGAATCACAACAAATGTCAAGTTTTTCCAAAGAAAAATTTACATGTTGTCTCAATTGTAGGTTGGTGGCATTGGCAAGAGCACACTTTCCAAAATGTGATTGCTTATGATATTATTTTCCAAAGAAACTGCAGCAAGGTTTATTGTCTTAATGTAAACATTGCAACGTTAAACGCCACATTCTATTCTTAATCTCTCGAAATCGAAAAAACTATAAACGGTGAAAAACTACTACCAGTTCTTTGCTATATATAGGTCCGTACTTTATGGCAATGTACTACTCTCTATGAATGTTTTACGTATTCTTGTTTTGGTGCTAAGAATGCTAAATACTCTCTATGAGATTATGGGGTTTGTAATTTTGCATCGGTTCATTAAACTTTTTCAAATCTGTAATTTAGAAATTAGCAATAGAACAATGATTTAGTATATCCTCTATGGTGTGTTTGTTTGATTGGTTATGAATTAAGAATGAAATGATGGGAGCAAAAGGTATTAGGCTATCAATACGTTTAAACCAATAGTACGACAATGCATAACATGTCATTTGTTGTGGGAAACAATTTTGGTAAATCTAACAATCAAGAAATAGGTAATCTGTGTATCCAACTACGGGGTCATCTCAGTATAAAATGTACTTCTATCGTACTTATTCAATGGTGCATTAAGCATAAACCGCGAGGTAAATCGGGGTTAGCCAAAAGCAGCGTCCAAATGCCACAAGATCGCATCACCATTTTTACTACACGGTTTGCTTCATCTCGATCATGGTACCCACCGCCACCATAAAAGTCCCTTTAAACGCTTTCCTCAGAGACAACAAAGTGTCACAAGTATCCACTCTTTCAAACTGAGTCACCATTCGTGGCTCAATTACATGACAATAAGCAATCCCAAGTCGGCTTAAAGACTCCGCCATGTAAACGCCAAGCGAGTGAGGATCCGAATCACCAGACTCATTGTAATCAACAAAAGGAGATCATCTCATTCCTACCCTATCAGCTCCAATGTCCTTCGAGATTGCTTCAACAATATCGAGTGGAAAACGACAACGGTTTTGTAAAGTTCTGCCATACTCATCTGTTCGGTCATTCACTTGGTCTTTCAAGAACTGATCAACTAAGTAGCCGTTTGCTCCATGAATTTCAACGCCGTCAAAACCTGCTTCTATAGCATTTATGGCAGCCACTCGAAAGTCATTAATGACACCGGGAATTTCTTCGATGGTTAGTGTTGAATTTTGGGTTGGTAATCTATGGCAAACATATCATTCTATCAATTGCTAATGGCTTTCAAGTTGTGGCTTATTGCAGGATTATTACAGGGGTTTAACCTGGACAAAAGATTAAAGATTTCAAGTTCCAAGAATCTCATTCCTGCTGAAGCCTTTCTTCATTTCTACTGATGAGTCCTACTAGCCGTTAGAGGGGTTTTAGTGAAACTTAACCTCCTATTTAATAAGTCCCCTTATCTAGGGTTAGACACACTTGAGTGTGCAGTCTTTTGTATCACTCTCTTCTCTTCTTCGGATCATTTCAACGATCTTGTCTTGTCTTCACATCTACATGATTATTGTCTCATTGACATTAATCTAACCTTGTAACATTTGGATACTATTGTAAACTTAATCTAAGTCGACTATTGCGACTTAGATCCGAATAAAGATTACGAATAAAGATTATATTGTTCATCTTGGTTGCCTATACTTTCGTACATGGTATCGAGCTACGGGCTCATTGATTCTCTTGACAACTATTGGTGGTTTGGGGTTATTGCTATTGGCGTAATCTTTGGTTATCTTCTACTTACAATTAGCCCTAGACTAAGTGAATCTAGGGTAATTGTGATTTGTTCTTCCGCTGCATATTTCTCTGTAAGTCTATATCTTATCTCTTCTTCAAACATACAGTACTTAAGTCTTTGTGGGTGCAAACGGGTAGACTAACATCTTGATCTGCCACCTTTGAGTGGTATGAATACCTGCTCTGGTTTATCCTAGTCCACATGCTTGGTGCTTGTTGTTTCTTAAATTCAAAGTCTTATTTATCTCTCTATTTGGTCTTATTATTATCTCTGTCTGTTTTATTTGTCTATCTTACTGTCTTTATTATGGTTTCTGGTGATACTGCTGGTGGTGGTGGTTCCACTGAGAAAAGCCTATCCTTTGGGGATGCTTTGTACTTACACCCTAATAACACTAATGGGACTCCCATTATTTCTATCAAACTCACAGGAACTGAAAATTATAAAATATGGAATATAGCCATGACCTTTGCCCTAAGGAACCATAATAAGTTAGGGTTTGTTGATGGTACTTGCATAAGAAACGATTCAAACCCTAATCTTGCTAATCAATGGGACACCTGTAACTCTGTTGTGGTTACATGGATTCTTAATTCTCTCACCACGAATTATTTCTTTGGGCTATCTATGCCAAAACCGCTATGAAATGTGGAATGATCTTAAAGATACTTATGATAAGGTTGATGGTTCACTATTTTTAATTTGCATAAAAATATAAACTCTCTTAGTCAAAGTGGGTCCTCTCTTGCGATTACTACAACAACCTTAACTCTTTATGGAAACAATTTGATTGTATGATTAGCTTGCCTCCTTGCACTTGTGAAGTGCAAAACATTTTGAAAAACATAATCGCCTAATCAAGTTAATGCAATTTCTTATGGGTCTTGATGACTCCTATGTTCCCATCGAAGCAATATTTTAACTAGAGACCCTTTACCTAATGTCAAAGCCGCTTTCTCTGTTGTCTCGGAGAAGAGTCTCACGAAATGTATCATCCGGGAATAGTTCGCTAAACCCAATGCTACGACTTTTCTTTGCAAAAACTTCGATGGTGGAAAATTTTTGATAACAAAGAAGTTTTAACAACAAAGTTTCGGTCTTAATCTCGGTATGACTCTAATAGCAGAGGACCAAACATGAACCTCAAATGTACCAATTGCAAAAAAGCGGTCACACCATTGATAGATGTTATGATCTTGTTGGCTATCCTTTGGATATGCTAAGAGAAACTTTAATGGTAAACCTTTCAAGATAACAATGTTTATCTTGAAACCAATCTTGTTATTGATAATAGTACCGACAACTCTCCTGTCTCCTTGTCTAATGAGCGACTCTCAAGACTTATGAGTCTTCTCAATGACAACAATGTGTCATCTGCTAATGCCGACAGCGGTAAAATTTTTCAGAACCTTCTTTAATGGCGTGTCAAGTTTAATATAAACTTCAACAAGTTTTTAACAACAACACTAAGACATTATCGGAAACATCGGTCTTGGTTGGATTGTTGATTACGGTGCAAATCGACACATGACGTATCGAAAATTTTTAATCAATGTTGTTAACGTTTCAAATCTTGGTTTAACTGTTGGACATCCCAACGGTACTCGTGCCTTAATTACAAAAATTGGTGATTTAAAGATCAATAATGATCTAACTCTTTTGATGTACTTGTTGTTCCCGAGTACAATGTTAGTTTTCGTCTGTTCATAAAATTGCTAGAGACAATAAGATGTTTGTCGGGTTTAATGAATCTAATTGCTATATACTGGATTCACATCAAAAAGGATTGTGGGATTGGTAAACAACACAATGGGTTATATATGTTTGATATTGATTCTTCATGTAAGATTATTTCTAATAAGCGCATATCTGTTTGTCATGTTTCAAAAATCTTTGGCATCAAAGACTTGGTCATCCCTCGACCAAGTCCTACACATACTTAAACCCACTCTTAAATTTGATAGTACATCCGAAGGCGATCATCTCGTGATACTTGTAATAAAGCTAAACAAACTAGGGAACCATTTCCTCTCGGTGAACATAAATCAACTAAAATTGGTCAACTTGTCCATCTTGATGTATGGGGACCATATAAAGTCACTAGAGATGGTTACAAATATTTTTTAACTGTTGTTGATGACTATTCCGAGGTAGTGTGGGTTTATATGCTTAAGGAAAGGATGATGTTTATGTTTCCATTGTTAACTTTACTCACATGCTATCAAATCAATTTGAACATAATGTCAAGATCCTTAGAAGTGATAATGGGACGAATTTGTCAATAATAAACTTCAACATTTTTCCATGAAAAGAATTTTACATCAAACCTCTTGTGTTTATACACCACAACAAAATGGTATTGCGAGAGAGAGGAAACATAGGCATCTCCTTAATGTAGCTAGATCCTCATGTTTCGTGGGAATTACCTCTAAATCTTTGGTCCGAATGTGTTCTAGCTGCGCCTATGTCATAAACAGTTGCCTCTTGATTCATACGGCAAATCCCGTTCTTCCTTGTGTATGGGCATGAACCTTCCTCTCTCTCCTTAGAGTCTTTGGTCGCTTATGCTATGCCACCATTCTCAACATCTCGATAAATTTGGTAGTAGGTGCGAAAAAGTGTCTTTATTGGTTACTCAAATGAGAAGAAAGGCTATAAACTCTTGAGCCTTGAAACAAAAATATCTTTTACTCCGGAGATGTCAAATTTTATGAAACTGTTTTCCTTCAAAATGAAAAGTCGTGTCAAAACCTTTTGTCGAAACCTTTGTACCAAAAGATTTAAATCACAAAAATTTCTTTGACTCACAAGTAAGTCCCAATGATGAAGGAGAGTAACATCCTATGATGATGGCACGGTGGCAAGTCATCCTACTAGGATTGACGAACCGGTTGCAACATCTATAGATGATAATACACACCACGAGGGCAACATATCACATGATTCACATTCTGCGATGCGGTTTCGATCCTAGCGATACAACACGACTCTGCGAACAAGAAAGAGGCCTACCAACCATTATCGCTAGAAGGTCAACCGAGTTTCCAAGTTGCCCAATAATCTTAATGAATTTATTATAGAAGGAAAAGTCAAATATGGTGTTGAAAAGGTTGTTAATTACTCCAACCTTAACAAAGATAATTCTTGCTTTGCATCTAGTCTTAATAAAAGTATTGAACCTACATTATGAAGAAGCTATCCATGATAGTAATTGGGTCGATGCTATGAATTCGAAATTGAGGCCTTAAATGAAAACCATGCTTGGGATATAAGCGATTTACCTCTAATAGAATTCCTATTGGCTACAAATGGATATTCAAAATCAAATATAAATCCAATGGTGAAGTTGATAGATACAAGGCTAGACTAGTTGTTAAAGGCTATAACCAAAGGGAAGGAATAGACTATGATGAAACCTTTTCTCCTGTTGTAAAATGTCCACCGTCGGATGTCTTATTGCCTTAGCCGTAAAAACAAATGGCCCTTTTTCAACTTGATGTTAATAATGCTTTCTTGTATGGAGATCTTGATGAGGATATCTATATGACCATTCCCAAGGGTTACGTAATGAGAAAATAAGAATAAAGTTTGTAAACTTGTCAAATCTCTATATGGCTTAAAACAAGCTCCCGTGAAATGGAATGAAAAACTTGTCGGTGTTTTAAAAGAAAATAACTTTGTTCAATCATTAATGATCACTCTTTGTTCACCAAAACAGAGAATAACAAGTTTATTGCTCGCTTGTTTATGTGGATGATATTGTCCTCACCGGAAATTGCACCGATGAGATAAACCGATTCAAAGAGTTCCTAAAACAAAGTTCCATATTAAAGACTTGGGAAATCTAAAATACTTTCTTGGCATTGAGGTTCTAAAAGCGGGAATGACATTTGTCTCTCCCAAAGAAAATATTGTCTTGAACTCCTCAAAGAATTTGGTCTCCTTGGGTGCAAACTGTGTCCACTCCTATGGAACCTAACTCGGTCCTTCCATACATTCCCACTTGATGACCCTTGCTTGTCAACATCACTTGGTTATCGAAGTTACTTGGGAAACTTATCTATCTCACCCATACTAGACACGACATCTCATACTCGGTTCATTGTCGGCACAATATATGCATTCTCCTTTAAAGTCTCATCGGAATGTGCCCTCAATGTTACGAGATATCTAAAAGGAGCTCCGAGGAAAGGTCTAAGGTACAATTCAAACAACTCGAAAATCATCTTGAAGGATATAGTGATCTTGATTGGGCGAATGCAAGAAAACCGGAAAATCATCACGAGTTATTGTGTTTTCTTTAATAATTGTTTAATCTCATGGAAAAGTAAAAACAAAACACTCTTTCAAAATCTTCCACGAGCGAGAATATAGATCTATGTCTCTCTGCACTGTGAAATCATTTAGATTCAAAAATCCTAAAAGACCTAAAAGTTGATATCAATCTTCCTGTTGATCTATTTTGTGATAACAAATCGCTTTACAACTTCTTTGTCAACCCACTTTTCCATGAAAGATCAAAACACTTTGAATTGATGTTCACTTCATCGGGGAAAAAATTGCTAGAGGTGTTATAAATGCAAAAAGATTGGCTCTTCAAACCAAGCTGAGACATACTCACAAAGAACCTCCACATCTATCGGCATAAATTTTGTGTGAAAAATTGATATTGTTTGATATGTTTGCTCATCGATTAAGGGGAATGTTGAATTTTGGGTTGGTGTCTGTGGCAAACATATCATTCTATCAATTGCTAATGGCTTTCAAGTTGTGGCTTATTGCGGGATTATTACGGGGTTTAACACGGACAAAGATTAAAGATTTCAAGTTCCAAGAATCTCATTCTGCTTTGAAGCCTTTCTTCGTTTCTCTTGATGAGTCCTACTAGCCGTTAGAGGGTCTTAGTGAAACTTAACCTCCTATTTAATAAGTCCCCTTATCTAGGTTAGACACACTGAGTGTGCGGTCTTTTGTATCACTCTCTTTCTTCTTTCGGATCATTTCACCGATCTTGTCTTGTCTTCACATCTACATGATTATTGTCTCATTGACATTAATCTAACCTTGTAACATTTGGATACTATTGTAAACTTAATCTAAGCTGACTATTGCAGCTTAGATCTGAATAAAGATTCTGAATAAAGATTATATTGTTCATCTTGGTTGCCTATACTTTCGTCTGATTAGCCTATGTGGAGGTGAATCTTGAGCATCTTCTTCTCCGGAACCACCGATAAAGCTGTTGCTTTCAATTGGCTTATGCGTGCTAGAAATCGGAGACCGGCTATTGGGTCGATAAGCTGGACACCAAAACAAACACGTAACAAATGTGATTAGCAACAAGTTATAAATTATTTTGCACACTATTTATGTACATGCTACTATGCTAGCGTGTATGTTTTTATATTATGTGTTTTTATAATACTGTACTCCCTCCGTTTTAAAATAAATTAAGCATGAAAAAAATAAATAAATAAAATAACACAATCATTATTTATTTTCTACTTTTTACAGAACGATATTTTTGTTGGAAAAATATTTTTTTGCAATTTTTTGACACTATTTAACATATGTAGATGTTATATATATTTATATTTCTTTGTAGCTTTACGTTCTTCTTGACGAGAGGTTCGCAACGAGCGAAAATGTGTCAAAAATAGAGTTGAAATATGTGATATCGTGTCTTAAAGTGAGGCACTTGAAACACAAAAATTTGGTTTTGGGATACTCTCACACATCGCCCAAAGAAGGAAATGAAAGCATGTTTATAAGGAAATCTTGGTATTGGCTTTCAAAATATTTTAATTGGTTTTACTCCAACACCTACGTCTTGTGGCAGGCGTGTAGATTTCGAGTTTCTGGTAAAATGGGTTGAAGCTTACGAACTCATGCGAGCCACATGACCTATGAGACGAATCATTCAAAGCGCCGCGTATGTGCGTATCTTTTCTTGCCTCACTGTCTTTCTTGCTTTTATTTAATTTTATGTATTTTCTTTTCTGTTATTATTAATTGTAATCTAATTTCATTATTAAAAGTGTACACCATTTCCCATAATTTCAATCTTAACTAATAAGTTATTATTTTTCTTTAAATTTGTAGTGATAGTTTGAATTAAAGGTAATATTTTGAACTCCACTAAACTTTTTCATATTTTTCTAGTATTGAATTCAAAAGGTGAACAGATAATATGAGAGTGACAGAGGAATATAAAATAAAATGACATGTAAGATAATTCGGTTAGATTGTTCCATTCGGAAACTTTTTAATTGGTTGGCCGGTTTGAAACTTGTCTTTGTCTCATTGAACACACAATAATTACAAGTCAAACATGATGACATAAATTTTTTGGGCATTGATTGACACACTCTTATTTGTTATTCGCGTTTAAATATCAAACCCAGAAAGAACATATGATAAATATCTGCTAACTTGTCTGATTTAAGTATCTGAATAAGAAATTGAAGTGTCAAATCGTTAATAAATTTCACTAGAACAAAAGTGGATTTGGCCACACCGAAATATGTGACGATATACGTATAGTCACACATAATTTTTCGGCCGTGTGTGACTAAAGGTGCCGCGACCATAGGTCTACATGGTCGCGTGTTTGACTTTTTTTAGTCTCTATTGCAAAAGAGTAACCAAAACCGTAACATGTGTGACTAATTAGGTAAAAATTTTGTTGGATTAATCCGTATTAGTGACCATAAACACTGTATAGTCACACAAAGCCATGTTTCTTTTGGGTATTTAGTCACATACAATTAAGCATAAAGTGGCCAAAGTGTTAATAAGTGTGACCATATGTTGTTTAAGGTGAAGAAATATGTCTTTTGTGACTATTGATCATCCAATGGCCACTTGAATTTTATGTTTGTGTGGCCTTTTGTAACATTTAGTCACACAAAGCATGTTTGTTTTGTGTATTTAGTCACATACAATTAATCATAAAGTGGCCAAACGTGTTAATAAGTGTGACCATATGGTGTTAAAGTGAAGAAATGTGTATTTTGTGTGACTATTGATCATCCAATGGCCACATTAAATTTATGTTTGTGTGGCCTTTCTAACATTTAGTCACACAAAGAATGTTTGTTTTGGGTATTTAGTCACATACAATTAATCATAAAGTGGCTAACAGTGTTAATAAGTGTGACCATATGGTGTTTAAAGTGAAGAAACGTGTATTTTGAGTAACTATTGATCATCCAATGGCCACATGAATTTTATGTTTGTGTGGCCTTTTCTAACATTTAGTCACACAAAGCATTTTGTTTTGGGTATTTAGTCACATACAATTAATCATAAAGTGGCTAAAAGTGTTAATAAGTGTGACCATATGGTGTTTTAAGTGAAAAAATGTGTGTTTTGTGTGACTATTGATCATCCAATGGCCACTTGAATTTTATATTTGCGTGGCCTTTTCTAACATTTAGTCACACAAAGCATGTTTCTTTTAGGTATTTAGTCACATACAATTAAGCATAAAGTGGCCAAAAGTTTTAATAAGTGTGACCATATGTTGTTTAAATGGAAGAAACATGTGTTTTGTGTGACTATTGATCATCCAATGGCCACATGAATTTTATGTTTGTGTGGCCTTTTGTACATTTAGTCACACAAAGCATGTTTCTTTTGGGTATTTAGTCACTACGATTAAGCAAAAAGTGGCCAAAAGTGTTAATAAGTGTGACCAGTATCTTTGTTTAAAGGAAGATATGTGTATTTTGTGTGACTATTGTTAATCCAATGGTCACATGAATTTTATGTTTGTGTGGCCTTTTGTAATATTTAGTCACACAAAATATGTTTGTTTTGAGTATTTAGTCACATACAATTAAGCATAAAGTGGCTAAAAGTGTTAATAAGTGTGACCATATGTTGTTTAAAGTGAAAAATGTCTCTTTTGTGTGACTATTGTTCATCCAATGGTCACATGAATTTTTAGTTTGTGTGGCATTTTATAATATTTAGTCACACAACGAATAAAACAAAGAGTGACCAATAATATTGATAAGCGTGACTATATTATGTGAGCGCATCTTTTAGTCACAGGTTTACTACTGCTAATACTAAGTTAGTACTGCTGGAGCAGAGTTACTACTACTAGTACTAAGTTAGTACTGCTAGAGCAAGTTATTACTGCTAATACTATGTTAGTGCTGCTGGAATGAGTATATATATATATAACTTAATTAAAAACAAAAATCAATTTCAAATTGAATAAAACTGAATGTATATAACTGAACCAAATATAGAATTGTAATGTCGTACATAATCAAATTCTCATATACTAACACTGTTACTTAGATACTTCCTATTTAGATGCAGGTTCTTACGTTATGTTTAACTCCCCAGCAAAACGAGTATCTCCATACTTTGCAACAACGCCTGCCACACGGCCACAAACCGAACGATCCACGTTGTATATCTTGAAAGTCTTATTTACCACCGTTTCATTCTCAATCGCATCGATATCGCAAGCAAAATGAAACATTTATAAAATGTTACTATGTCTTAATAAAGGTTACCAATCGACATGTCATTCGGGTTAACCCAAGGTCAAGACAACACATGTTCCACCACTAATTATATATATATAATTAGACTAGAAGAACCAATGCTCGACGTAATGGAACTTCGTTAAACATTGTGTTTAAGTTCTTGAAGCAACTCCATTAACAGACGAAAGTACTAATATAAAAAGAATCAATAGATAATAGAATTACATAGTATCAATGGTGTTCTCTGTAAAGATGAACTTACAAAACAAATCTAGCTAAATGAGGCAAGAGTTAAGAGAATCGACTTAACAATAAAATATGCACTTCATAATTGACCAAGTAATCTTGCTATGGTGATCGATACCTCTGGTCCTAAATGAGACACCAAAACAATAATAAGATACCTCATTGCATAAGGCAACTCCACATACCGGACGTTAGATCTTACCAAGCTCCAACCAAAGTACGTGTTATCGAGTTAATGTTATCATGATTAGCTATACAGTTAAGAGACTAAAAGGCGAATGATAAAACCTATCAAATGATTTTTATTACTAAGAAAATCTAGAAATAATAAGAAAAGTAATTCAAACCATGATCAACAAGACAAACCTTGTGCGAGATCGCATTTGATCTTTTAGCTCCCCCCTTTCGATAGCGAGGCCATTCCCGCCACGAATTGCCAATAAAGCTATCTGCAAGTTCGAGTTGAGAAAGCGAGCGATCAATGTGAAGATTATACCTCTATGTATCAAATAAACTTTGAAAATCATTTAAAAATGTATAAGTATAAAATATATATTAGCATCTTATATTCTTGAAAAAGGTAAAAAAAAAAAAATAAATAAAAAAAAAATTAAAAAAAAAAAAAAAAAAAAAAAAAAGGTTCTTGTTACACGAACTAACGATCAGTCGAGACTAGAAAACAATTAGTAGAACACCTAAAGGACACGACTTCTTCTCTAAGGCGAGCCCTTACGCAAGTGCGTGATATTATTAGTACACAAATCAGTTATCGGTAATTCATCATAATTTGCATAGATAGTCTAAGATAGAAAACATGATATAGAAAATTTTGTTCCACATCAAGTTAATAGTGAATTAGTGAATTAGTCATCTAATGATACTCACTATATATACAGATATATATACTAGAAACCAAATTGAGCCCAAAAGTTGCTTTTAAATTATCGCTCTCACCTCTGTTCTTTTCAAAGCGTGACCAATGGGTTCTTCCATATCTGCTAGTCTACGTACGAGACTCCATGAGCGCGGATCCGAAAAAACAATAATGAAATTACGAATATCAAGATAAACACATGGAAATAGAAGGAACTAAATATATAATCTCCAAGAATAAAAGAACTTCGAGAATTAAAATAGATGCCTACCTTGCTAGGTTTTAAAGCTAAACGAGCAACCAAGGATTCATCATATCACGCCTCACGGCGCTTTCAATGTCGACATCATTCTCAAGCGTAATAAAGCGCTCATTTTCCTCCAATGCAGACTACATCCAACAAGATTTTCCTTCTTTCTTCACTTATTAGTGCACGTGATGCCCGACAAAAGTGAAAATATTTAATAATTAGATGACTCTAATAGATAATATGTCGTGCGTAGCAAAACCTATGTAAAAGATGATAACATATCAATAGTAGTAAAATTTAAAATAATACAAACTAGATGTGTATTTATACTAGTACGATTATGAGTGTGAGATTTATTGAACACGAAGGCGCCGAGAGGCTTCGCGGGCTTAAAGCGCCGACTCATGTGGACCAACTTGATGAAGGAATCCACATATGCGTCTTTATGAAGAGAGTGCCCCACATTCTCCATTTAGAACCTTTATGATGTTATTTGAAGTAAATCCATTGAGATGAAGATGGTAACTAGTTTAGTATAATGTAACCATAAACAAATGATATTAAATATTGTCGGTCTAGAATATAATACCTTGCAATAACAACAGGTGTGCGAATAAAAGTTGCTTTGGTGACTTTGACTTTCGCATCCATACCACCTCGTCAAGTCGCCACCAAATATCCATCTTTGCTCTTGGTACAACGTCCAAAATAAGTTCGATTTGTATATGAATCGCTCCTTCACAAAATGAATCATACAGATAGAGTAAGCGAAAGGATAAGCGTAAGCTGTTTCTTTGTTTGTAATGAAAACTAGCTCGATGGTTATAATTTGCTAAGTACTAGTAGTAAACATCAAATGTACTAGTAGTAAACATCAAATGCCGGTACACAATCTCATAAGTACTAGTAGTAAACATCAAATGTATCCGTTCAAACAATACTACATCATAATAACAAGAGAAAATCACCGATAGACTAAAAGGGGAGCTTTGCACGTTGTAGACCAATTTTCAAAAGCTTTGAATTTGAACTTTTGGTCCGTCTAATATCTTGTAGGAATCCATGGATCCAGTGGGCCAATTAAAAGTTGCCAACTCGCCCCTCTGTGGCATCCATTGCATCCGTAAGTACTGCGCTTTTTTATTAGCCACGTAGATCAACACAATCCTAACAAAATCTTACACCAATTATACATCCTAATCCACCTCTAATAAAACTAGTCTAAAACGTGCAAAACTCTTACCTTTTGCTTTCTGTCAGTAAATTTCTCTATTAACAAACACGGTCTTAATATCTCATAACTACTACTAATACACATCAAACGCAAAAAAAACACACCTTATGCAAACTCTCGGGCCACTGAATCGGCACCCAATACCCACTGGGCGCAGGGACCAGACACACCGCCCTCTCGTCAACTCCCGGACATTGTCTCTCCCTATAAAAATTCATTTCCCTACTAAACACACTATTCCTAGTGGGATCCTCACACGGCATATAATCCACATCACCATTAACACAAGAATCAACCACTTTCCCATACTTTTCGCTCTCGATCAAGGCGATTAACCCCCGCCTTGTTTGGGATCGCTAAATTGGACTTAATTAAAGCTTGGTTGCACGATGCGACTAAAGAGTCACCTAATGGGTGAAAATTAGCGAGCGAATAGGATTACAATGCGAAGAAGATTAAGGAGGCGAAATCGAGTGCCGCCACTTTCGGGTGGGGTTTGAGCGTGTTTTGGGGGAAGTTAGGGTTATGTGACCCATTTTTTTCAATGCTTTTTTAAAAACAGGTTTTGTTAAAGGGTTTGTGATAGTAATGGATCAGGTTTGTCGGTTATCAGTGTTTTTTTATAAGATCTGAAACATGGACACGTCTCAATCTTTCAAGAAGCCTTTCTCTTGTAAGTAATACAAACAATAGAAACCATGTTCGATCACTTTGAACATCTCATCTTCAGCCATGAGAGGATATTGCGTTTTTTAATTAGGGTTTGAGAAGGGAAGGTTTCTTGTTTGTTTTTTAAAGTTGTGATACTGAAGAATGAATGCGTTTTTTTGGCTGTGAGAAACATAGGGTAATTTGATTTTTGGGAAAAAAATTAAGCGGGCTCTGTGAAAAGTTTGTAGACGTATGGTCCGGACTGGGCCAGGAATGGGTCAGGCCCGGCAGATGCGGCCCACACTACACCTAAACCCTAATGCATGCCTATATATACACACGCAGTTATCTCTAAACCTAACATCTTTGCTATGCCACAGCGCATACTAACTTGACCGTCGGAGGTGGACCCGGGCTACGGCTCGGGTCCACTCTAACGGTTCTCTTTGTTGACAGGTCTACTAGGGCTCGAGAAGGCGACTAACGGCCAAGGAGAGTCGTTGAATCTAGTCTGCGCAGATTATACTTCAACAAGTTGGCGCCATCCGTGGGACCACGAATAAATTATGTTTCGTGTTCTCATATTACCGATAGCGAGATAAATTCCTAAAGTCGGTAACCCTAAAACTTTGCATTCTCTGTCACACCCCAAATTACATTTTGCGGTGGAATGGAATTCACGGGATTGTTGTCATAGCATCACAATCACAGTTATAATGAGCGACCTAAAGTGTCGTTTGGAAAATACATCGTTTGATTTAATAAAATAATCAGAGTTACAAAGCATAGGTCCCAAATGAAAGTTACTATGTGCAGAAAGTAAGTTTAGTACAAGTCATACGATGTTTTTAAAGTGTATAAATCCCATGTGAGACGCGTCGTCACCACGACTCTATGCTATGTCCACATGCATGCCATGAAGTGAATGCCTTAGATACCTGAGATAAGACATGCTAAAAGTGTCAACACAAAGGTTGAGTGAGTTCATAGAGTTTGTGTTGAAATGTAAAGCCTTTCAAAATCGTTTATGTAGCAAAGGCATTGTAAATCCACTCAGTTCCAAGTTCCGCCCATACAAAACTTGCAACCTGTGTGTTCACAATCCACTACCAAAATATGTATAATTTATGTTCAAACACATGATGTCAAATGAATTCACATAATAGTGCATGACTTTATGTATCAATAGTTACTTGACATAATTATACCAAGACATTTAGTTCAATGAAAATCCCAAGACATTCAGCTCAATGATGTTCCCAAGACATTCAGCTCAATAATAATCCCAAGACATTCAGCTCAATGATGTTCCCAAGACATTTAGCTCAATAATAATCCCAAGACATTCAGCTCAATGATAATCCCAAGACATTCAGCTCAATAATAATCCCAAGACATTTAGCTCAATGATTATACCACGACATTTAGTTCAATGATAATCGTATAGAAATTCTAAATATGACAATATTGCTACCTCGTATGATTAAACATACATTTTAGTTAAACATGTAGTTGCAAATATCATGAATGTCATAAAAATAGTTGAGCATGTATCTCCCAAAAGTAATTCAAAAGCAGTTAAAAGAGTAGGGCTATGACTCACACCGGTGCAATGTTTATGATGATAAAATGGCAAAAGTGGATACCTTGAAATGTAGCGTGAATCTCGAAAATGACCTATTATGAATTATATGATATGTAATAAGTCATGATGTAATGTTATGCATGCAATTCGGATGATATTTATACCACTTATGAATTTTTGAAAACAATACTTCTAAATCGAAAATATAATTTTAACGTCTTGACCATTTTAAGTTACTTCACATGTATTTACGTTGAAATGATATCCGACGATAATCATTTGGTGATTTGTTAAGAGAATATAACTTTTCGTCGTAAAATAATGTCATTGATATTTCCATGAAAGTGACAAAAACGGCCTCTAAAAGCTAGTCGTAAAATGGTGCACGTCGAGCGTTAGGAAACAAACTCAACGGTTTTGGGAAGCTCGTATGATTATCTCAAAGTTTTAATGTTTAAGTTTTCGTCATAGAAGTTCCGATCATAGAGAAAAATATAGCTAAAGTATGGTACTTTTGTCCCAAAATATAGTTTAAGGATGGTTTTTCGGCAAACTTTGAGCGACCGTATTTTAATCATTACAACTCCGCTTGACGAACGGTTGGATATTTTGGAAAATATGGTTGGCGAACTTACTTTTACTAGAAGACATCTTTTTATAATAAGTACTACGTCCATGTTAAAAACGACCCTCAACATGGTCCCTAGTTGCCGAAGTATATGTTTAATAGAAATTATATTAATGTTGCTAATAGAATAAAGTTACGGCAACTTTTGTTTATCGCGTGTAATTTGCTCGTTACAAGTCCGTTTTCTCGTTTTCTACATCCTTAGATTCGTGTCAAAGTATACTAATATATTTTGATAATTCGACAAAATTTATAAAGCTTAAGACTCATTTTTGACTCGTAAGGAGTGACATTTTCAATGCTGAAATTTCTAAAATTAATAGTTTTCCTCGTCAAACTTGAAAAATTCATAACTTCTTCGTTATAGCTCCGTTTTAATCCGTTCAAGCGGCCACATTTTCTTTTTAAAGTGTATTTTCTAAATATCTAGCCCAAAAATATTTACCTACTGTCGGATTTTCCCAGAATTCAAAATATGGACAGACCCTATTTAAAATGTGTCGAAATGAGTTTTTCTCGCGCCAAATCTATTCTAACCCATTCAAAACAACTCCGAAGCTATTCTAATCCTACCATACACCTTCTTAGGGTGTCATGGGTTCCTAGACATCACCAAAACTAATATATAACAAGGAGTAATTATAGGATGGATTATATATATTTAACACTTAAAAACCTTAAAAACCTTAAAAATGGTATAAACATCATGAGACTTGCATGTTTCTCAAATAAAATGATATGACAATAAAAATGAATGTGAAGTAATAACATGAATATGAATGCTTACAAGAAATATGATGAGGTTTAAGGACAAAGGGTTTTTCCTAATCACTTGAGGTTTTTATTGCAAAACCTATACAACAAATGATACTAGATTTTAATAAATCTTGTCTTGAAAATTTGATGTTTCCTTCTCTTGGTCTTGGCTGCCGAATTGGAAGAGAGAAAGAGAGATATGGTTTTGGTCTTTCACTTGAAAAATTAGATGTGTATGTGTTTTTGGATATTACTTGTATAATATATATTATACTTGGTAGATATTTGCAAACCAAGTGACTCACCCCAAATGACACCATGGGGTGGTCGACATACATGAGAAACAAAAATGAGTTTTGTTCTTTTGAGTAGTATTTACATGTATAAGTATAATTAGATGCAAGTTACTTGAAGACTTGTGGTAAATTGTGTACCCATTTGAATATTTAAGGTAGCATTAGATAAAAATAAATTTCCACGGGTCAATATAAAATATATTGAGGTCATAAAATTATAAAATGCATTTCTTGCAAAATTTGAGTGAAATAATAATAATCGTGTCGTATTTAAGAAAATCGTCGTAATTATATAAATGTAACAATTTATATACAAAATAAATTTAAAACACTGGGTAAACTCATAATATTATTTTTGTAACTTAATATGAGTATAAAAATATATCGAGATAATTTTTGGAATTAATGGATCAATTGTTCAAAATAATTAATTACGCGATAACGTTTATTTAATAAAAGTTATACGTTTAATGAAAAATGCAAAACCATGCATGAATTAATATGATGACAATGATGTTAATGAAATGTAGACTAAACTTAGTCTATATGAAATGTCCTCGATGATATGATCATGAATTCACGGCTAAACCATTACGGTTACGTGAATTTGATGCTCGTAAACCAGTTTACGATAAGCGATAAATGATGAAGCATGAATAATGTTTTGAAATATGACTGAAAATACGAGTTGTCACATTCGCCCAACCAAAAGGAATTGGTCCACGAATTCGGTTCGTGTTAGTCTATCGAATTTTTGAGTTTGTGATGAATAACGAGGGAGAAGACATGAAGAGGTGTCGTTACGGTTATCGGTGATTGAGAGTGTATAAAACATCATAGTAGAGAAATTATTGGATGAATATCTCCGATGAGCATAACTTTGACTTGGAATATGTGAAAATTTTGCTTGCACTAAGATTTATAAATAACTGCTCCCAACATAACATGATCCCTCCAGAATTAGACATAGTTAGCTAGGCTATGTATACTTAAGGAACGATAATGTGACGTTCGGTTTAGTTGTTATAACTCTCAATGTTTACAAAGATTTAAACCATGTCGTTAAAATGGTCGCTAAAGTAAAAGGAATTAAAACCTTTGTAAGTGATAACAAATCGGAAAGAAAATAAAGTACGATAGATGAGAATATTTTACAACGAGTGGTTTATCAAAAGTAGTACCTCTTAAGTCATAAGATCCAAATACGATGGAAGACATAAACTTAGTACGACATAGTACATAAGGAAAATTAAGGACATTAGTTTCGAACTTCTTGATCTTCGCGTTGTTGAGACCATGACGAGCTTCTCCTCCTTCTAACATGTATGCATTCCCATGAGCACCTTTGACTTGTTGACCTTGGTTTTGGGGACATTGGTTCCGATAGTGTCCTTGCTCTCCACATCAAAGCATGCGACTATGGATTTACCTCTACAATCCACGGCATGGTGTCCTAGTTTTTGACACTTGTAGCACTTAGCAGGCAAAGACCAGTGATGATACTTACATCGATTACATAGTGGGTAGGTTCCACCATAACCTTTGCCTTCTATTGGTGCAAACAACATAAACCATTGCGGTTTCTTGCCCTCTATTACATTGTTGATCTTTGGTTAGTGTTACGGTTTTGGTTGTCGTTATTATAACCTCCTTGGTCATTTTCCCATTTCCTTTTGTTGTTGTTAATTTGGTTGTTGTTGTTGTTGTTGTTGTTGTTGCGGTTATTGTTGATAATGTTTTCCCCCTTCACAACTTGAGCCATGAGTTTTTGAGTTATCCTGATAGTTTCTTCAATTGTTTGTGGATCGGAAGAAGTTACATCTCCTTGAATACACTGTGGAAGTCCTCCAATGAAATTTTCCAGTAGTTTCTCATTGTCCGAAACCATTGATGGACATAGTGCAGCCAATTCTTGAAACCTCCTGATGTAGGTCTCAATGTCATAACCAATAGTCACTAACTCATAGAATTCCGTTTCTAATTTCTTCACCTCCGTGCGGACAATACTTCTTTGTCAACAATCTCTTGAATTGATCCACGTGAGCTTGTAAGCATTTTCGATACCAATAGGTTGTGCATACGAATTCCACCATGACATTCGCCATCTAAGAGTGTCTGGGTGGCAAACTTCACCTTGTAGTCATCGGGCAATTGCATAGAAGAAACACGATTCCATCTTCTCAAACCATCGAACCATAGCGGTGGCTCCTTGATGCCTTTGAACTTTGTAGGATCACGGTTCTTAAAGTCCTTGTATGTACAATTTCGAACTCGGATCCTCCTGCGGCTCACATGGCGGCAAGAAGTCTAGCGACTTCGGCCGGCAGCAGCCTCGGCGGCGGCGATTACTGTTGCTCGCTCTTTCCTTAGTGCCTCGGCGATACTATCCTCTATATACCTTTGGATAGCGGTGGTGTCATTTCAGTGCGGCTTTCTTGATGCCATAACTCTTCAAAATAAGAGGAAAGGTGAGGCGTAGCAAAGTCTTATGTTAAAAATAAGCGCTCTAAAGAGATGTGATGTGAGGTGATAAGTTTGAGGTTATTTTTCAAAATGATCGACGGTTTCCTAAGAATTGGGTTATGAGATGTTGTAAGTGCTTCAAATGTATGATGGTTTAGTGACTTAATGTGTGAATAACGTGTAACTTGACATGTTAGTGATGAAACAAAGGAGTGAGAGTGACTTCGCCCTACTTAAAGGTTTTGTCTCGGCATTTGACGTTATCGGTGATGAATCAGCTGATATTAAAAATTACGATAGGGAATGACAAAGCATTCTCCACATAAGAGTATGAAGAAAGGATAATGGAATGGGTATTTGAAGGCATCCATGTGACAATCGTTTTGAAATGAAAGTAAATAACTCGAAAAATGTACGTATAAACCGCGTGTAAAGTGAACATGCACTTATGATGAAATGATGAGATGCTATGATGGTGTAGTTATAGTCTAGGGTCAATGATGCAACCTAGTTCTCTATAAGCGAAGCTCGATGCCAATCTGTCACACCCCAAATTACATGTTTTGCGTGAATGGAATTCACAGGGATTGTTGTCATAGCATCACAATCACGATTATATTGAGCGACCTAAAGTGTCGTTTGGAAAATACATCGTTTGATTTAATAAAATAATCGAGTTACAAAGTATAGGTCCCAAATGAAAGTTACTATGTGCGGAAAGGAAGTTTAGTACAAGTCATACGATGTTTTAAAGTGTATAAATCCCATGTGAGGCAGCGTCGTCACCACGACTCTATGCTATGTCCACATGCATGCCATGAAGTGAATGCCTTAGATACGAGATAAGACATGCTAAAAGTGTCAACACAAAGGTTGAGTGAGTTCATAGAGTTTGTGTTGAAATGTAAAGCCTTTCAAAATCGTTTATGCGGCAAAGGCATTGTAAATCCACTCGGTTCAAGTTCCGCCCATACAAAACTTGCAACTTTGTGTGTTCACAACCCTTGCCAAAATATGTATAATTTATGTTCAAACACATGATGTCAAATGAATTCACATAATAGTGCATGACTTTATGTATCAATAGTTACTTGACATAATTATACCAAGACATTTAGTTCAATGAAAATCCCAGACATTCATTTCAATGATGTTCCCAAGACATTCGACTCAATAATAATCCCAAGACATTCACTCAATGATGTTCCCAAGACATTTAGCTCAATAATAATCCCAAGACATTCATTTCAATGATAATCCCAAGACATTCGACTCAATAATAATCCCAAGACATTTAGCTCAATGATTATACCACGACATTTAGTTCAATGATAATCGTATAGAAATTCTAAATATGACAATATTGCTACCTCGTATGATTAAACATACATTTCGGTTAAACATGTAGTTGCAAATATCATGAATGTCATAAAAATAGTTGAGCATGTATCTCCCAAAAGTAATTCAAAGCAGTTAAAAGAGTAGGGGCTATGACTCACTTTGGTGCAATGTTTATGATGATAAAATGGCAAAAGTGGATACCTTTGAAATGTAGCGTGAATCTCGAAAATGACCTATTATGAATTATATGATATGTAATAAGTCATGATGTAATGTTATGCATGCAATTCGGATGATATTTATACCACTTATGAATTTTTGAAAACAATACTTCTCGTCGAAAATATAATTTTTAACGTCTTGACCATTTTTAAGTTACTTCACATGTATTTACGTTGAAATGATATCCGACGATAATCATTTGGTGATTTGTTAAGAGAATATAACTTTTAAATCAGTAAAATAATGTCATTGATATTTCCATGAAAGTGACAAAAGCGGCCTCTAAAAGCTAGTCGTAAAATGGTGCGTCGGCGTTAGGAAACAAACTCAACGGTTTTGGGAAGCTCGTATGATTATCTCAAAGTTTTAGTGTTTAAGTTTTCGTCATAGAAGTTCCGATCATAGAGAAAAATATAGCTAAAGTATGATACTTTTGTCCCAAAATATAGTTTAAGGATGGTTTTCGGCAAACTTTGAGCGACCGTATTTTAATCATTACAACTCCGCTTGACGAGCGGTTGGATATTTTGGAAAATATGGTTGGCGAACTTACTTTTACTAGAAGACATCTTTTATAATAAGTACTACGTCCATGTTAAAACGACCCTCAACATGGTCCCTAGTTGCCAAGTATATGTTTAATAGAAATTATATTAATGTTGCTAATAGAATAAAGTTCGGCAACTTTTGTTTATCGCGTGTAATTTGCTCGTTACAAGTCCGTTTTCTCGTTTTCTACATCCTTAGATTCGTGTCAAAGTATACTAATATATTTTTGATAATTCGACAAAATTTATAAAGCTTAAGACTCATTTTGACTCGTAAGGGTGACATTTTCAATCTGAAATTTCGAAATTAATAGTTTTCCTCGTCAAATTTGAAAAATTCATAACTTCTTCGTTATAGCTCCGTTTTAATCCGTTCAAGCGGCCACATTTTCTTTTTAAAGTTTATTTTCTAAATATCTAGCCCAAAATATTTACCTCTTGTCGGATTTTCCCGAATTCAAAATATGGACAGACCCTATTTAAAATGTGTCGAAATGAGTTTTCTCGCCAAATCTATTCTAACCCATTCAAAACAACTCGAAGCTATTCTAATCCTACCATACACCTTCTTAGGGTGTCATGGGTTCCTAGACATCACCAAAACTAATATATAACAAGGAGTAATTATAGGATGGATTATATATATTTAACACTTAAAACCTTAAAACCTTAAAATGGTATAAACATCATGAGACTTGCATGTTTCTCAAATAAAATGATATGACCATAAAAATGAATGTGAAGTAATAACATGAATATGAATGCTTACAAGAAATATGATGAGGTTTAAGGACAAAGGGTTTTTCCTAATCACTTGAGGTTTTATTGCAAAACCTATACAACAAATGATACTAGAGTTTAATAAATCTTGTCTTGAAAATTTGATGTTTCCTTCTCTTGGTCTTGGCTGCGAATTGGAAGAGAGAAAGAGATCGGTTTGGTCTTTCACTTGAAAAATTAGATGTGTATGTGTTTTTGGATATTACTTGTATAATATATATTATACTTGGTAGATATTTGCAAACCAAGTGACTCACCCCAAATGACACCATGGGGTGGTCGACATACATGAGAAACAAAAATGAGTTTTGTTCTTTTGAGTAGTATTTACATGTATAAGTATAATTAGATGCAAGTTACTTGAAGACTTGTGGTAAATTGTGTACCCATTTGAATATTTAAGGTAGCATTAGATAAAAATAAATTTCCACGGGTCAATATATAATATATTGAGGTCATAAAAATTATAAAAATTCATTTCTTGCAAAATTTGAGTGAAATAATAATAATCGTGTCGTATTTAAGAAAATCGTCGTAATTATATAAATGTAACAATTTATATACAAAATAAATTTAAAACACTGGGTAAACTCATAATATTATTTTTATAACTTAATATGAGTATAAAAATATATCGAGATAATTTTTGGAATTAATGGATCAATTGTTCAAAATAATTAATTACGCGATAACGTTTATTTAATAAAAGTTATACGTTTAATGAAAAATGCAAAACCATGCATGAATTAATATGATGACAATGATGTTAATGAAATGTAGACTAAACTTAGTCTATATGAAATGTCCTCGATGATATGATCATGAATTCACAGCTAAACCATTACGGTTACATGAATTTGATGCTCGTAAACCCAGTTTACGATAAACGATAAATGATGAAGCATGAATAATGTTTTGAAATATGACCTGAAAATACGAGTTGTCACATCTACCATGTGTAGAACTTGCTTTATCATAATTGATTGCCATATATCATTCGCAATAAATATTCGCAACTTTGATGCGCAATTAATTTATAATATCATTCGCAGTCAACAATAATCGATTGCCATATATTATTATAATCGATTGCGTTAAACCATTTTATATAATCGGATACAGAATATTCGCTTGGTATAATATTCGCACATGCATTATATTATTATAATAGATTGCCTTTAAAGTATCATTGGCAATTAATAACTCAGATGCATGTATTCATTATATTATATTCTCATGATTCATGATTTTCTTTACATAAGATACAAGAAAAGGAATCGTCCGCATGATTGGACCTATTTTTTATTTTAGTCCGCACGATTGGACTTAAGACAAATATCCGCACGATCGGAGCTATTCTTCTTTTAGCCGCGATAAATATGCGCAGATACTGTTTTTACGGTTGGTACGGTTGTTCGCGCTCGAACAACGCGATCGCGATAAATCTACCGGATTAGGCCGTGCGTTCGGACATCTTCGCGAGAAGCGCGTGCGCGCGAAAACCACGATGCTAGTCAATCGCCATGATGCGCCGGACCAAAAGCCGTGGTATAAACATCTGCGATCATCCGAAGCGTTCGAGTCTATGCGGTTAAGATAAATCCATCGTGTCTATTAGTCGCGGTCACGGTACATCCATCCGAGTTTTATTTTATACATTAAAAAAACAAAAACACAATTAATTCTTTCGTCGATGCGCATCCCACGACGGGTGCGCTTGCCAATTTTTATGCTATGTGCTATATATTTTGTGCTATATATTGCTTAATTTTATTAGGTTTTATATCTTTGCGATTCGCGGCATATACTTTTAATCTTTGCATTGAGTGTTTTCACAGTTAAATAAGTTTAATGCTCCTACGAGTAGCACCATTAAACTTGGGGGCTACCGGTATATGCTACCACTTGTTTCCATGCGCGGTATATTTGGGCGAGATCGTGCCGTGGGGAGGCGTCCTCGTCGGTTGTAAGGCAGCACGGCGTGCACTTATCTTGTGAAGCATGTCTTCATCGCACTTCTTTACCGCGCGACGGCAGCGCACTTATCTTGTGAGCACGTCTTCGTCGCACCTCTTTATCGCGCAGTAGCGCCACTTATCTTGTGAGCGCGTCTTACGCCGCACCTCTTTATCGCGTACAACGCGCCCTTATCTTGTGAAGCACGTCTTCGTCGCACCTCTTTGCCGCGCGCGGTAGCGCCGCCTTCTGAAGCATGTCTACGTCGCACCATCTTCTTGCCGCTCTTGGTACAAAAGGTGCGCCTACTCGGGATGCGACATACGGGTTCCACTTTCACCTACGGCCATCGAACTTAAGTCTAGCATAACATAGCTATGTGCTATCTCATACTAGACTTGGGGGCTTGTAGGCGTATGGTCCGGCTGGGCGAGGAATGGGTCGGGCCCGGCAGATCGACCACACTACACCTAAACCCTAATGCATGCCTATATATACACGCATGTTATCTCTAAACCTAACATCTTTTGCTATGCCACGGCGCATACTAACTTGACCGTCGGAGGTGGACCCGGGGCTACGGCTCGGGTCCACTCTAACGAGTTCTCTTTGTTGACGGGTCTACTAGGGCTCGAGAAGGCGACTAACGGCCAAGGAGAGTCGTTGAATCTAGTCGCGCCGATTATGCTTCAACAAAGTTAGAATGAAAATTTCATTTTAGAAAAAGGATAAAGATGAGTAGTGAGGCAATTTGATTTTGGGGAAAAGTTTAGGCGGGACTTGTGAAAAGTTGAGGGGGAAATTTTATTTTGTGGAAAATTAAGTTTAGGACATGTAAAATATTACATATAAATTTAACACATGAAATATTTTAATCTATGTTTTTATTAGGGGGGAAATGATATATTACGAGCCAAGCTCGAGCCAAAATTTAATTTTTTATTTCCGAATCGCATAAACGAGTTGAGCTCAAGCCAACTAGATTTCGTTCGAGCTGATTCTTATCGAGCTTTGAGCTTGAAGCCTATCAAATGAACTCGAAATGTTTAATGAGTTGAGCTCAACCTTGTATAAGTTCGACTCGAGTTATTATTGAGTTTTCGAGCTTGTACGTGATATAGCATATGTTTTTTATATATTTTGTATGTAAGTGTACTAAGGGAATGCAAAGTAATGAATGGAGATTGTCATTATATTTGATAGTGTTTGGTTTAAGAAAAACACATTAACCTCCAAAGTGGTAGTGGTGGTGGTTGCTGGTGGTAATGGCGGTGGTGGTGGGTGGTGGTGGTGGTGGCTGGTGATGGTGGTGGTGGTGGGTGGTGGTGGTGGTGGCTGGTGGTGGTAATGGTGGTGGTGGTGGCTGGTGGTGGTGGTAGTAGCTGCTAGTGGTGGTGGTTGCTGGTGGTGGTGGCTGCTAGTGGTGGTGGCTACTAGTTGTGGTGGCTGGTGGTGGTAGTGGTGGTGCTGGTGGTGGTGAGTAATCATTACCATACCTCCTAATTTACTGGGTAATGCCCCATTACCCAATAGTAATACTAAACAATGATTGCATTCTTTACTCCTAACCAGGCATGTTTAATCATCACCTTTCCCATTCCCCACCCCCAATTACCCCTAACCAAGCACCCCCTAAACATGGGTCATGTGCATTAGGTTATCACTGGTCACATTAATTAATGGGTATTTAACATCATATGGGTCATATGCATTGTGTTATAGTTGCTTAGAGTGTCATGTTACGACACATCCATGATTGTTGACAATGGGTAATTAACATGGGTAATGGGTCATGTGCATTGGGTTGTAGTGGCTATATTGTCATGTTATCGACCAATAAATGACTGGTGATCGACAATGGGTAATTAACATGGGTCATGGGTCATGTGCATTGGGTTTTGTAAACTAAGACAAATACTATACAACATTTTTATACGTTTTGTAATTTTTTTTTACGTTTTCATCCGTTTGTAACGTTTTTCGTCCCCTTTTGACCATTCAATTGATTTTGACCGATCTCGCTAGTTTTCAACCGATTTTGACAATTTTCGACATGATTTTGATGGATTCGGACCGTTTAGACCGACCACGACCGATTGCGACCGTGTTCGACCGATTCGACCTTTTCGACCGATTTCATCCATTTTGAGCGTTTGGCAATTTTCTCTCGTTTTCATATGTTTTCAAGCTTTTCTTAACGTTTTCCTCCGAATTAAAGCGTTATGAAACGTTATTACGTTTTGTATATTTTGTACGATTTTTTCGTTTCATACGTCCTTCTCCTTTTTTCTTTGTTTTGCTACGTTGTGTTCGCTTTCGTACATTTTGTACGCCTTCATACCATTTTTTTAAGAAAACATTAGACAATAGACAAAAACGGTCCCAGACATACAAAAATGGTCAAAATAAAGAAAAAAATGAACGAAAACGGTTTAAACCAAATAAGCTACAACTTATTTGGTTTTGCTAGATTCGAAATTTTAAAAGTGAAACAAATTGAAAATAAGCGAGAGGAGAAAAAGTCACGGTTTAATAAGCGACTTCTATAAGCACTCTTTAAGCTACTAGCCAAAAACAATGAAGCTTAAACTTCTATATTTAAAAGGAAATGCATTACATTAACGAATATGTTACTCGGCAAGATGGTAAATCACTTGACTTCCTTAGGGAGGTCGCGAGTTCGATTCTCATTGGGAGTAACATCCTTTTATTTTCTTGCTATATTTTACTACTCGTAACATAATTTAGTCACACATTTGTGATATGTATCGAATGTGACTACACTTAAATAATGTGTGACAAGATATGACTCTATGATTTAGACACCTAAATAAATACTTCATCGACCATACATAACATCTTGAATTTAGTCACACAAACACTCAATGTGACTAATATCAAGGTTAATGATAAACCGTCGGGGCAGGTTTACATCGGCCTAGGAAACTCGGTCAATGACGTCGAGGAACCTTAGTCGTTTCGAAATAGGCTCCGTCATTCTACGTCGGCCTAGGAACCGTCGGCTCACGTTTTCGTCGGCATAGGAAACTTGGTCTACGACGTCGAGGAACCTAGTCGTTTGAATAGGCTCCGTCATTCTCGTCGGCCTAGGAACCGTCGGGCACGTTTACATTGGCCTAGGAACTCGGTCTACGACATCGAGGAACCTTGGTCGTTCGGAATAGGCTTCGTCGTTCTCACGTCGGCCTAGGAACCGTCGAGAACGCGTTCGTCGGCCTAGGAAACTTGGGTATTTAGTCACATTCAATTAAGCATAAAGTGGCCAAAAGTGTTAATAAGTGTGACCATATGATGTTTAAAGTGAAGAAATGTGTATTTTGTGTGACTATTGATCATCCAATGGCCACATGAATTTTATGTTTCTGTGGCCTTTTCTAACATTTAGTCACACGAAGCATGTTTGTTTTGGGTATTTAGTCACATACAATTAATCATAAAGTGGCTAAAAGTTCACATAATTGTGACCATATGGTGTTTCCTTAATTAATAAAAGTCCACCTTTGCGTGTTCTGGTCTGCTTATAAGCATAAACGTTTAGTGGTTAAGGCTGCCAGTACAAAGTTAAGTCTGGTAGGTTAGTTTTAGTGGTTAAGGCGGCGGTACAAAGTTAAGTCCGCGGACCTAAGTTAAGTCATTTAGTATTAGTAGTTAGTTCGATTATGAAAACATAATAGTTTTTGTGTGACTATTGATCATCCAATGGCCACAGGAATTTTATGTTTGTGTGGCCTTTTCTAACATTTAGTCACACAAAGCATGTTTCTTTTGGGTATTTAGTCACATACAATTAATCATAAAGTAGCCAAAAGTGTTAATAAGTGTGACCATATGGCGTTTAAGGTGAAGAAATATGTCTTTTATGTGACTATTGATCATCCAATGGCCACATGAATTTTATGTTTGTGTGGCCTTTTGTAACATTTTAGTCACACAAAGCATGTTTGTTTTGTGCATTTAGTCACATACAATTAATCATAAAGTGGCCAAAAGTGTTAATAAGTGTGACCATATGGTGTTTCAAGTGAAGAAATGTGTATTTTGTGTGACTATTGACCATCCAATGGCCACATTAAATTTATGTTTGTGTGGCCTTTTCTAACATTTAGTCACACAAAGAATGTTTGTTTTGGGTATTTAGTCACATACAATTAATCATAAAGTGGCTAAAAGTGTTAATAAGTGTGACCATATGGTGTTTCAAGTGAAGAAACGTGGATTTTATGTGATTATTGATCATCCAATGGCCACATGAATTTTATGTTTGTGTGGCCTTTTCTAACATTTAGTCACACAAAGCATGTTTGTTTTGGGTATTTAGTCACATACAATTAACCATAAAGTGGCTAAAAGTGTTAATAAGTGTGACCATATGGTGTATAAAGTGAAGAAACGTGTATTTTGAGTGACTATTGATCATCAAATGGCCACATATTAAGTTACGTGACCATATGTACTGGATTTTGGCTACACTTAAATAATATGTGTGACAAAACGTTTAGTGTGACCATATATGGCATTTGGTCACGGTGTTAGTAACAAATGTGACTTTATAGATTAGCTTTTGGCAAGCTAACACAAACTAAACTTTAAACACACATATTAACTTACGTGAACATATGTCTTGGATTTTGGCTACACTTAACGACGTGTGACAAAACATTTAGTGTGACTATACATGGCTTTTGGTCACGGTGTTCAAGTGTGTGACATATATTTGTCCTTTGTTTATATGTATATCGTGACTAATACTTCAACCTTACTTTTCATTTGTCACTTGTTCCAATTTCGGATGTGGCTAAAGAGTTGGCAAAACATATCGGTCACCCTTAAATAATGTGTGACAAAACTTGACTCTATGATTTAGACACACAAAAATTACTTCATGTGACTAACGCATCAAGGTTACTTGTATTTGTCACGCGTTCCAAATTCATATGTGGCTAAATGATCGAAACAAAATCACAGATATCTTTTGCCACACAATGTTCAATTGTGTGGCGTCTGATTCTAATGGTCACACAATCAAAATTTTCATGTGTGACTAATAAGTAAATGTTGTCAATTTTGTACCTTGACCACACAAATATGCGAATGTGTGGCCGTTCCATTTCGACCATGCGTGACCAAATCCCATTTTTGTACTAGTGTTTTTTAATAGCATTTTCGCTTTTTCCTTTTCTTTCTTTTGTTCCTTTGTCTTTTGTTTTATACTAGATCAAAATTATAATACGGCATGAAATATACCAAGCTCAAAATCACAACTCCAAACAAATTAAGTGGTTGATTTAAAAAGATACACTCTTTTGCGACCCTCATTGACCAGTCTTGCGATCAAGATAGAAAGACAAATCGTGTTACACCATGATTAAAAGACTAATAGGACATTCTTCAAATCCATCATGTCCACTCAAAACCGTTTAGTTTTTATGAAGATGCATTAAGTATTACTAGCGGTACCAGCGTTGCGTTGTGTGGTACTACGAAATACAAGTTTTCGATGAATAATGTATTTTAGTTTATTATGTTCTTTTTAACAATAAATTTACGGATATCAAGAATTTCGTATAGCCCGTGCCCGTTAGGGCTCGAACCCGTTGGCCCGTGTCTGCTCGGGCTCGAGCCCGTTTGGTCCGCACCCGTTCGAGCTCATGCCCATTTGGCCCGTTTCCCGTTCGGGCTTGAATATTTGTATAATGTGCTTTATTATTTTTAGTAGTGAAATTTAATGAAGGAATTGTGTTTTATTTGGTTGTACAATATGCTTGATAATTTGTATTTCTTATGTAAGGGGTGTTTTATAACTGTATTAATTGTATTTATTGACCAGTTAAATAATTGACTACATTATATAGCATTAATGTGGTGTTTTGTTGTACACTATGCTTCTTGTCTTGTAAGTCTGAAAATTATGTGCATTAAAGTGTTGTACACTATGTTTCTTTTCTTGTAAGTACTAGTCATTATAGTCATTAATAACATTGACCACTCTAATAGCATTAATGTTGTAAGTCTAAAAATTACATCATGCTTATTTTGTTGTACACTATGCTTATTTTGATGAAAATCTGAAAATTGGTTGCAACTATTGTACATTGTGCTTAAATAGTTGTAATTTTTGGTCAAAGGGTGTTTTTAATAGCGTTAATGTTGTTTGATAGAATTTTGGTCTTAAAATGACATCACGCTTTATTTTGTTGTACAATATGCTTACTTTGTTGTAATTCTGAAAATTGGGTGCATTACAGTGTTATAAACCATGCTTAATTTCCTGTACGTCTTAAAATTAAGAGTGAGGTGCCTTCGTGCATTATAAGTTGTATAGATATAGATAACTTTGAACAAAAACCAGGTTTGAAAAAAGTGTAGGACAAAGAACCTAAGTTTGTTAGCTTAACACTTATGTTTAATTAACTTAGATTACTGAACAAGAAAAAATTGAGACTTACTTTTATTAGAAACTCTGCCCGAATGCCACAATTGACAAAAGAAGATTCATCCATTCTCATGAACACCATTAACTATTGGTCTCCAAGCTTCCACATGCTCTTTCTTCCATATTTCAGAGGTGTTTGGTAATCTTTATATTAGAAAATAATCAAAATATACAGAAACAGTAAAGATTAATTGCATTTCTAAAGATTATCTTCTTTCTAATCATATATTTGCAAGTACCCTTGAGCAGTTTCGAAATTCAGATGCTTCACTTATCAAGAGTCCACCTTTGGTTGTTCTTTGTTTATAATACAAAATGGCATGTGGTTGTGCTGTGAAATTGTAGGATCTTAGTCTTGATAAGGGTGCCAAAACAACCCTGCAATTGTAAATTAATCACACATGTATTGGAACAAGTCTATAAGTCGCCAAATTTAGTATATCAATGCGGAAAAATTTATGCCAAAAGAACATAAAACAAGTTAGCGAACTCAACACCTAAAGTAATACAAATACAAAATTTGGTGTTGAAAAGAAAGGTTTAAAATGATCTTATATACAAGCTTATAAATCAGTTTTTCCGTATATGATATAGAAAACTTATGTTATGTCCAACTCATGCACTTTTGATATTGAACTCAAAACTAGATGAATCCCTAATTCAAAATGAATAAAGTGTCTCATGTAATTTTGGATAAAAGTAACACGAATAAAATCTGAAAACGCTAAGTTTATATTTTGAATTTATATCTTCTCGTTTATTTATATAAAGACAAGATGAAAAATCGTAGGTTAATCAAGGATCATGCTCTTGACTCTAAAGTTTCTAAGAGTTGATTAGTAATAAAACCTTATAAATAAAAAGAATTTTGGAGCAAAAAAACTATAACGAAACATAGAAGATTAGATATTACCTATGAGAAAGATGAATGTTTTTCATGTTGTATGGTGTTAGGAGGGCTATGGATTCCATTGTCGTTTCTGCTTTTTTCTGCATCTTCACTATCATTCATCAACAACTTTACAACATAAATTTTTTGACAATATAGAGTAGTACGTGGTTGTAGTTTATATTTGACATCACCATCTCATTCATCGACTACCACTCACCTATGTATGTAATTGCGATGTAATTTAATAGTTACATGTCACCTTTTTGGTAAATATTTTTTAAAGTTCAATATATGAGCCATTATTTATTTATATACGTTTTTTTTTTAAATTATTGGAAATAAGTTTTAAAAAAAAACCCGATTGACCCATTGGTCGAACCGGTGACTTAAGTAGGTCGATTGATGACACGGTTTTCAAAATATTGCACACGCTCATGTTTTGTGAAGAGTTAAAATAATTGTGTGTGTGATTATATTGTGGAGTATATTTTTATTTAAGAATGGTATATTTTAAGTGATGAAGTTGATGATCTTATTGTAATTATTTGATGTGGCAATAATGAATGTGGTCACGATTACACCCGGACCGAACTAAAGTTTTGGAAAGTTTGTCCAGAAATATATGTAATTAAAGTTTGAAGTTTGTACTCCGGATATTTTTATACTCGGGTGATCACGTCAAATGAGGTTTTGAAGGATATGTTTTGGAAAGTGTATATGATGACATGACTACACATTCATGATACTACTACTAGGGCCGTTTTTGTGAATTTTAAAGGACTTGAGCGAGAAATGAAAATGGGAACTCAAATAAAATGCTAAAGAAAAAGTGTCTAATCTTTTAAATTGTACAATGATAACTATCTACATAAAATGTCATACCTTAAGCGTTGTTGTATAAAATATTAGTCATTTTAAACTTTTTATTTAAGAAATCTTTGTCTTTCTTCATATAAATAACATCTTTATAGTTTTATGCATTGAATGTAAATTTTGGTGCCGTAAATATTTGGGGCCACAAAAATCTGGGTGTGGGGGTCGGCCACCCTCAAGAATGGCCTTGGATGTAGTGGCGGACGCACAAATTTGTCGTATGGTATGCACTTTTATATAGAAATTTGAAATGAGTATGCACTTAAGTATGTAAAGAAAAATTTTCATTTTTACACTAATGATGATGATTTTTTAGGTATGAACATGCCTTAAGTATCTCCGCCCCTGCCCGGATAATAGCACGCACCAAACCTCATCTTTAAAGCCTTAGAATAGAGTTTTGACATAATCGTGTTACTATTAATTGGTAAAATTGTATGTGTCTTATTCCATAAACAAGTTACAAATATATAGGATACATGAGATCATTCTAGAATAGATACATATGGGCTGAGCCTAAGTACAATAAGAAAACTATCGGGCCTATGTACAAGAGTCGGTTAATACTCCCCGCAGTTGGAGCGGGAGGAAGCCGAACGCTCAAACTGGACCTGAATTCTTCAAACAAGGCTGAGGGAAGACCCTTGGTGAAGATATATGCATACTGATAACAAGAGGGCACGTGGAGGACACGAACCTCACCATTAGTAACCATGTCACAGACAAAATGTATATCAATCTCAATGTGTTTAGTCTGTTGATGTTGAACAGGATTGGCAGACAAATAAATAGCACTAACATTGTCACAGCAGACAAGAGTAGAAGTAGAGAGCGGAGAATGTAGCTCACGAAGAAAATTACGAAGCCATGCAGTCTCAGCAACAACATTTGCAACACCCCGTTATTCAGCTTCGGCACTAGAGCATGAAATGTTGTGTTGTCGCTTGGAAGACCAAGAAAGAAGATTGTCACATAGAAAAACACAGTATCCTGAAGTAGATCGTCGTGTGGATGGGCAACCGCCCAATCGGCATCAGTATATTCAACAAGAGAAGTGGTCGAGGATGAAATAGGTGAAGTCCAAACTCCAAAGTCCCTCGAACGTATCGTAGAATACGTTTAAGGGCTGCTAAATGTGGCTCACGAGGATCATGCATGTATAGGCAAATCTGTTGCACAACATAGGAAAGATCCGGTCTGGTAAAAGTGAGGTACTGGAGGCCACCTGCAAGACTGCGATATAGAGTAGGATCCTGAACTGGAACACCTTCGGGACCCCGTTTGGATTTTGTATCAACTATTGTTCGAGAAAGGTTACAGTTGGTCATGTGAGCACGCTCCAAGAGCTCAATAGCATACTTTTGTTGAGATAAGAAGAGACCTGTAGAATGCCGAGTAGCGGAAATACCAAGAAAATAATTAAGTGGCCCGAGATCAGTCATTTCAAACTCACTGTGAAGAGAAGTAATTATCTGTTGTAGGAGGGCAGTAGAGGATGCTGTAAGTATGATGTCATACACATAAATAAGTGAATAAGCCACTTGAGAACCCCGTCGAAGAATAAATAGCGAAAAATCACATCGACTATGAGAAAAGCCAACTCGAGTAGCATAACACCGCAAATCTACGGAACCAAGCACGAGGTGCCTGCTTTAGACCATATAACGATTTTTGCGAAGGATAGACATGGTGAGGTACCGTGAGTCAACAAATCCCAACGGTTGATGCATATATACCATCTCGGATAAAGTCCCATTAAGAAAGGAATTCTTAACGTCAAGGCGATGAATAGGCCACTGCGAGATACCGCAAGACTAAGGATAGTGCGAATGGTAGCCGGTTTGACAACCGGACTAAAGGTCTCATCACAGTCAATACCAAGTTGCTGACTACTGCCATTGGCAACTAAACGAGCTTTATAATGGCTCAAAGTTCCGTCAGCATGAAACTTATGCTTGAACAACTACATAGATCTCACTAAGTTAACACCAGAGGGCCGTGGTACAAGGATCCAAGTACCATTTTTAACTAACGCATTATACTCATCATACATAGCATTATTCCAATGAGGGTTTTGAAGACCCTGAAAAGGAGATTTAGGTAGGGGCGAGATAGAGGAAGTATGAAGGGAGAGAAGTTCAATAGGTTTGACAATGCCTGATTGAGACTGAGTGACCATGCGGTAAGTACGGGATGGTTCGGTGGGAGGTTGGGTCGAGGCGTCGGGGTTGGTTGTGTGCGAGGGAGGTTGTAAGACCGGTGACGATTGATTGTGGATCGCTGTTGGTGGGCTATTGGGTTGTTCTTGAGGTGTGTGTGGTGGGCTGTTGGGTGTGATGGGATCATGATGGGTATTAGGAACATCGGGTAGAGGATTTGTAGTGGAGGAATGGGTAAGTGCTTGGTTAAGGAGATGGGACGGTGCAGAGTCTAAAAAGGTGTATGAGGGTGGGGATTTGGTGTCATTGAACGGTAGGAAAATTGGGTTTCATCAAAGGTGACGTGTCTGAAAAGTGAAATTTTGTTTGTTTCAAGGTCCAGACATCGAAAGCCACGGTGATAGGCGGGATAGCCTAAGAAGATGCATGGTGCTGCATGTGGGGAAAGTTTGTGAGGGGAGTGAATATGTGGGTAGCATAGGCACCCAAAAATATGTAGGTTAGAGTAGTCGGGTGCTTTATGAAAGAGTCTTGTGTAGGGGATTTCGTTGTTGATGGCGGTAGAGGGTAAAAGGTTGAGGAGATATGTGGCCATATGCAGGGCCTCGACCCAAAAAGTGGGAGGTAGGTGGGCTTGAAACAAAAGTGTACGAATGATATTGTTGATGGTTCTAATCATACGTTCCGCCTTGCCATTTTGTTGAGAGGTTTTTGGGCAAGAGAATCGAAATTGTATACCGTGATTGGCAAAAAGGGTATGTAAGCGGTTATTGTCGAACTTACCACCATGATCACATTGGAAACTCTTTATTTTGCATTTAAATTGGTTTTTAACATAATTGCGAAAGTGTAAAAATTTATCAAGCATGTCAGATTTATGACGAAGGGGGTATATCCACAAGTAATGAGAGAAATGATCAAGAAATAAGACATAGTATTTAAAACCACTTTTACTAGTAATAGTAGATGTCCATACATCGGAATGAATAATATCAAAACAATGTTCAACAATAGAAGTAGAGCTACGAATAGGGAGCTTCACATGTTTGCCAAGTTGGCATGCGTGACAAACATGTGGAGATTTTTCTTTATTAAATGAAATAAATTGACGAAAGACAAGAGACCGTGGCACTTCTTCACCAGGATGACCGAGGCGTTGGTGCCACGTGGAGGAACTAGTTGAGAGAAGAGCGGTAGGAGTGATTGACGGCTTAGTGACAGGATAGAGATCTCTCGAACTATCACATCGAAGGAGGATATGACGTGTCCAGAAGTCCTTCACAGAAAAACCAAAGGCGTCAAATTCGACAGTGCAATTATTATCTTTAGTAAATTGACGAACAAAAATGAGATTTTTAATAATATTGGGAGTGACAAGAACATTATGTAGATGAAGTGGGCGATGATTTGATGGAATAATGTTATGGCCGGTGTTAGTAACGGGAATAGAATTTCCGTCACCAACGTGCACTTATGGGAATAAACGTTTTTTAAAAAGAGTACTTAAATTAGTTGCGTTAGAGTTTAAGTGAGAGCAAGCACCTGTATCCATATTCCATGTCGGGTCTTGCAAGGTCATAGTGCTAAATGCACTAGGGAGGGTAGCGTGAGTCGGAAAAACTGTCAGAGCGGGACCGAGAATGCCTTGACTGGATACCGAGCTGCTGTTGTGACTAGGTTGATTGGGCTGGGGGTAATGGGCCGTACACAACTAGATCTGTCTTTCTTGTTGTTGGGTACGTGAGCAGGCGTTGGTTGAAGGTTGGTTTGGGTTGGTTTGTGACTAGCAAGCTGGGCTAAACGGTTATTGTAATACCCAAGTGGAGCCCAAGTTGAAGGGTTGTTGTTTTGCACCCGAGGAACAGTCGCCCCATATAGTTGTTTTGACTTTGGCCACTGTTATTGTGTTTTATGTTGTAGTCAGTGTTGTTGCTTTTTGGTTGTAGTCCCGCCCTATTTCGGTGGTCGTGTATGAACTTACAACGATCACCGAATTTACATGACCCCCGATTAAAGTGATTACATAGTTGAGTGAGACTTGGAGATTTGTTGGAATGGTTGTTACCTTTGGAGTCCAATGAATGAGAGGCAACAAGAATGGTAGGCGAGGAGGCACTACTATCGAACGTGTTAGACCCATCGGCTTGAGAATTCAACGTAGATTCTTCCAAGAGTAGCATGTTGCGTGTCGTTTCAAAAGTGGGAAGTGGTTCACGATGTCGTATGATTTTGACAATAGTGTCAAATTGTGAATCAAGTCCATTAACGGCATAGATCACCAAATTCGTTTCACTAACCAACGAGCCTAGGTTTTTAAGACTATCCGCCATAGATTTGATTTTAGTGCAATACTCGTTGATTGACATGCTACCAATCTTAATGGAGCGAAGTTCATTGTCTAGGTTAATGGCCCTAGCATCTTTGTTGTCATGAAACAACACTTTGATGTGATCCCACAAGGCTTTTGCATTGCCTGGAGTGGACACAACTTGTTCTTGTAGAGAATCACATAGAGACCCGAGAATCCACATCTTGATGAGGTCATCAAGTTTACACCATTCCGGATCGGTGGTACTAGATGAGTCTTCTTTTTCAACGTTGGACTTTAACCCAAGGCTTCCAAGATGAATTAAGAAGAAGGAACTCCATGATGTGTAGTTGTGTTTTTCTAGGTTTAACTTGATGGGAACTTTGTTGGTGATACTAAATGGGATGAGTTTGTCAGCGGATGTAGGAGGAGTGGTGTCATTAGTCATTGTTGCCTGACTTTTGTGTGTAGGGTTTAGAAAAGAGATAGGCGGCTGTTTTGGAGAAGGAGGGAAGGGAAGGAACGATTAGGGAGGGAGGGATTTTGAGGATCGGTATTTTTATTAAGCCTGATATCATATTAATTGGTATAATTGTGTGTGTCTTATTCCATAAACAAGTTACAAATATATAGGATACATGAGATGATTCTAGAATAGATACATATGGGCTAGGCCTAAGTACAATAAGAAAACTATCGGACCCAGCAGGGTCATCCCGTGGATTTCGGAGGCCCAGGGCCGTGATTATAAAAAAGGCCATCTGAAAACGAAAATTTTAACGAATTTACATAATCATGTTTCTTAATTATAAATGTGATTTTTGGCTTGACAAAATCAAAACAAAACCATAGCATAAAAATTTGGGTGTACGCTTGTGTGTATTTACCATCGAGAGTTTTACGGTAGAATTTGAAATTCTTTTTTCCACGGTACAAGAAATAAGTCTGGTAAACACATCCTAATATGAGACTTAATGCTTTTTCACTTTTATGTTCTAGAATAATACTTTCTGGGCCTTGTACAATGCAAAGTGTTATCTTATTTATTCATGTTGTGGGCTTTATACAAAATTTGGGGCCCCTCTAAAATTTTGGGCCCTGTGCAGTTGGGCTTTCTGTACATGGTGATATCCGGGCCTAGGGCAGGGACGGAGCCAGGGGGTGTCCCGCGGGTGCCCGAGACACCTATGGATTTTTCGATGTAGTGTTAATATTATAAGAAAACATTGATTTTCCCAAATGCATCCTAAATGACCCGTTCCATCGAAACGTGTTTCTATACTACGATTCAAAAAATTTGTGCACCGGTCATATTTGATCCCGCTCCGTCCGTGAATTCGGGCCTATGTACAAGAGTCGGTTAATAGTTACAAGCGATGAGCGATAAACCACAACATATATTGAAAAAGGTTTCAGCGATATGATGAATAGTATGTTTGATATATTGATGAGCAAATTAATTTACAAGAAAGATATTTGTTCATGGTATCAAGAAGAAGTGTACAAGTATATGAATATAAAATTATATCTACTGAATTAACAATAAGTAACCAAAGAATGTGGGAGCCTATATCATAGTTATGTGCATTACAAGACACTAATTTTAGCTCTAGCATGACCTTGAGACACTGGGCTGCTCGGTGATGCCCAAATGTGCCATCGTAGCCAAACATGAGTCAAAACTCGCCCCTTTCCTAAAATTTGTTGCTCGTGGTGAAATCCTCTGGTGAGTAGCATCATAAGCTAAGATCTCGATCCATACTTGACTCATGACTTTCCACATACGCTCTTTTCCATCTTTTTCAAAGATAACGCGAGCTGAAACCATCAAGCAGTGCGAGTTGCATCGATCCCCTTCACTTTACTAGGCAAGACTTCAAGAGAATCGCTTCCATCGACTCTAGACATGCTTCAACTTTTTCGGTAATAAGACCTTTTCTTTGAAAAACGCATTGCTTGACACAGTGTCGTGATATCGATCATGCCAATACACTGGCAACATAACGTGGTATGTCACAGAAGATAGATCGAGATAGTCGATATGTGCCCGCTTTCGATCGACATATATCGATATCAAAACCATCTTGATTGCCAACATCCGAAAGATAGCAAAGAGTGGTAGCAATGTGCCATATAAGAATGCTTTGATCAAATTCAACTTCATTGATTCTCCATAGAAAATCTTCACACTCATTCTTTTGTAGCGAAAAACTACCTTTATGAGTACATAACTCATTCAGATTTGAGTTGACAACCATATATTCACGAAACTGAGAGTAAATTAATTCTTTTAGGTTGTCGGAAACTTCATGGTATGTCTTGTAACGATGTTGTTCGCTAACCTTATCTATTTTTAAAAAGATTTGAGTTTTAAGAAACAAGCATGTCTCTCGTTAAGCGCAACACTTAGCGAGATCAAACTTTGCAATGGAACCGGACCTCCTTTGTTTATTTGGTTGCTTTAAGAATGGGAATATGAGGATTTTTCGAGTGAGGTTTTTGGATCAACCAATGATCGGTCAATCGAGGCTTGACATGGTTATTACATAAAGATTTCCATTATCATTGAAGTACCGATTAATAGGAATGTAATGACGATGTCAATCAAGTGGTAATCGTTGATATTACAAATAAAATGGAAGCCCAAAGGTACTAGAAGAAGGACAAAATGTTAGTAATCTGAAACAAAAGCCCGTTAAATGTATAAACCACATTAGCCTTGGTGTAAAGCATGTCAAACATAAATCCAAGTTCAATCTCGACGATGCGGAAAGCATTGCTTGATGCAAGATGGCGGAAGTAGGATTGACTATATTCTCTATCCTCAAATGTAAGGATGAGATCAACAAAAATCCGTTTGAATGTTTGAAATAGTTCATAAGCTTCAGATATTTCTTTACCTTTTTCAGGATATAAAAGAATATTGACTGTATGGGAGAGTTCAGCAGCCTCCTTCACGTTTACATCAAACCCTTGTGACTTTTTTAAATGGTATTCCTCCATAAACTTAGGATAATTGGGACCTGCGTCAGGAGGACCAAGCATCGAGTCACGAAGGTTCTCAGTGTTTGTGTTAAATTTTGGGGTATTAATCTATAGCAAACATGTCATTCTATCAATTGCTAATAGCTTTCAAGTTATGTTCAGTGCGGGCCTATTATTGGGGGTTGATCATGGTCAAAGCATAAATGGTTTAAATTTCAAGATGTTCATTTCTGTGAAGGCTTTCTCATTCTGCGATGAGTCATTTATATCCGTTAGAGGGTCTCTGTGTATCTTTATCTCCTATTTAATAAGTCCTTAATCTAGGGTTAGACACAACTGTGTGCGATCATTGTCTCACATTTTCTTCTTTCGATCATTACATTGATCTTGTCTTCTCTTTGTATTTGTATGATTATTGTCTCATTGACATTAATCTAACCTTGTAACACTTTGGATACTATTGTTGATTTAATCTAATCCGACTATTGAGGCTTAGGTTTGAATAAAGGTTCTATTGTTCATCTTGTGTTCGTCTTGTCGTACATGGTATCGAGCTTGAGCTCATAATCGGTATTGATTCACCATCCAAGGGTTTCTTCGTAGAAACTTGGGGACATCTCTTGACAACAAATTGGTGGTTTAGGGTTAATTCTATTGGCATAATCACTTTGGTTATTTTCTATTCACAATTAGCCTTAGACTAAGTGAATCTAGGGTAATTGTGATTTGTTCTTTCACGCATATTGCTCTGTAAGTCTAAGTCTAATCTCTTCTTCAAACATACAAGACTTAAGTCTTTGTGGGAGCAAGCGGGTAGACTAACATCTTGATCTCGCCACCTTTGAGTGGTATGAATACCTTCTGGTTTACCCCAGGTCAACGAGACTTGGTGCTTGTTGTTTCTTAATTACAAAGTCTTATTTATTTCTTTATCATCTATCTCGCTATAGTTGTTATTCTCTGTCGTGTTATCATCATCTTATTGTTTGCATTATGGTGTTGGTGATGATAATCTTGGTGGTGGTGGTGGTTCTTCCACTATGAAAAGCTTATCCTTTGGTGATTCTTTGCATTTACACCATAATAACACCAATGGTACTCCCATTATTTCTATTAAACTTACTAGAACTGAAAATTATAAAATATGGAATATGGCCATGACCTTTGCCTTAAGGAATCATAATAAGTTAGGGTTTATTGATGGTACTTGCATAAGAGATGATTCGAACCCTAGTCTTGCTAATCAATGGGATACTTGTAACTCTCTTGTGGTTACTTGGATTCTTAACTCTCGACACGAACTATTTGTTGGTGCTATCTATGCTAAAGCGCTTATGAAATGTGGAATGATCTTAAAGATACTTATGATAAGGTTGATGGTTCGACTATTTTAATTTGCATAAAATGTAAACTCTCTTAGTCAAAGTGGGTCCTCTCTTTGCGATTATTATAACAACCTTAACTCTTTATGGAAACAATTTGATTGTATGATTAGCTTGCCTCCACGCTCTTGTGAGGTGCAAAACATTTTGAAAAACACAATAAGCTAATCAAGTTAATGCAATTTCTTATGGGTCTTGATGAATCCTATGTTCTATCGGAAGAAATATTTTAACCGAGATCCTTTGCCTAATATCAAAAGCGCCTTATCTGTTATCTACGAGAAGAATCTCACGAAATGTTTCATCGGGAATAACTTTGCTAAACCCAATGCTACGGCTTTTTCCGCAAAAACTTCGATGGTGGAAAATTTTTGATAACAAAAAGGATTTAACAACAACAATTTTAAAAGTTACGGTTTTAATGTCGGTATGACTCAAACAACAGAGGACCAAACATGAATCTCAAATGTACTAAGCGCAAAAACACGGTCACCTTGTTGATAGATGTTATGATCTTGTTGGTTATCTGCTTTGGATATGTCAAAAGGAATTTTAATGCTAAACTTGTCGTGATAACAATGTCTCCACCGATGCTAATCATATCACCGATAATAGAGCTAGCAACTCCCTGTCTCTTTGTCTAATGAAGCGACTCTCGGACTTATGAGTCTTCTTAATGACAACAATGTGTCTTACGCTAATGCCAACATGGCGGTAAAATTTTTAGGAACTTTCTTTAATGGCGGTGTCAAGTTTAACATAAACTTCAACAAATTTTTAACAACAACACAAAACCTTATATGAAAACATTAGTCTTGGTTGGATTGTTGACTCGGTGCAAATCGACACATGATTTGCTTTCGCCAAATTTCTAATTAATGTTGTTGACATTTCTAATCTTTGTCTAACTGTTGGACATCCCAATGGTACTCGGGCCCTAATTACTAAAATTGGTGATTTAAAGGTCAATAATGACCTAACTCTCTTTGATGTTACGATTGTTCACGAGTACAATGTTAGTCTGCTTTGTCTGTTCATAAGATTGCTAGAGACAATAAGATGTTTGTTGGGTTTAATGAATCTAATTGCTATATACATGATTTACATCAAAAAGGATTGTGGGATTGGTAAACAATGCAATGGGTTATATATGTTTGATATTGATTCTACATGTAAGATTACTTCTAATAAGCGCATTTCTATTTTCATGTTTCTAGAAATCTCGGCATCAAAGACTTGGTCATCCCTCTAACCAAGTCCTACATATACTTAAATCCACTCTTAACATTGATAGTTCATCTGAATCTGATCATCTTTGTTATACTTACAACCAAGCTAAACAAACCAAGGAACCATTCCCTCTAAGTGAACATAAATCAACTAAAATTGGTCAACTTGTTCATCTAGATGTATGGGGACCATATAAAGTCACTAGCAGAGATGGTTACAAATATTTTTAACCATAGTTGATGACTATTCGAGCGGTGTGGGTTTATATGCTTAAGGGAAGGATGATGTTTATGTTTCCATTGTTAACTTTACTCATATGCTATCAAATCAATTTTAACACAATGTTAAGATATTGAAGTGATAATGGATTTGAATTTGTCAATAATAAACTTCAACCCTTCTTTCATGAAAAGGAATTTTACATCAAACCTCTTGTGTTTATACACCACAACAAAATGGTATTGCGAGAAGGAAACATAGGCATCTCCTTAAAGTGGCTAGATCCCTTATGTTTGTGGGAATTACCTCTATATCTTTGGCTTTGAATGTGTTCTAATGCGCCTATATCATAAGCAGATTATCCTCTTCATTTACATGCAGGAAGTCCCTTCTCCCTTGTGTATGGGCATGACCCTTCACTCTCTCTCCTTAGAGTCTTTGGTGCTTATGCTATGCCACCATTCTCAACATCTCGATAAATTTGGTAGTAGGTGCGAGAAAAGTGTCTTTATTGGTTATTCAAATGAGAAAAAGGTTATAAACTTCTAAGTTTAGAAACAAAAATATCTTTTATTCCGAGATGTCAAATTTTATGAAACTGTTTTCCTTCAAAATGAAAAATACTTTGTCAAAACCTTTTGTTGAAACTTATGTGCCTAAAGATTTAAATCACAAAAATTTCTTTGACTCACAAATAAGTCCCAATGATGAAGGGAGAGTGACATCCTATGATGATGGCACAATATTAAGTCATCCTACTAGGGATGATGAACTGTTGCAACATCTATAGATGATAATACACACCCTAAGGGCACCACATCACATGAATCACATCTGTTGATGCATCTTCGATTCTGGTGATACATCTTGATTCAAATCGAACTCTAAACAAGAAGGAGGCTTGCCACCACTCTTGCTAGAAGGTCAACGAGTTTCTAAGTTGCCCAGTAATCTTAATGAGTTTATTATAGAAGGAAAGTCAAATATGGTGTTGAAAAGGTTGTTAATTACTCTAACCTTAACAAAGATAACTCTTGCTTTGCTTCTAGTCTTAATAAAAGTATTGAACCTACATTATGAAGAAGCTATCCTTGATAGTAATTGGGTTGATGCTATGAACTACGAAATTGAGGCCTTAAATGAAAATCATGCTTGGGATATAAGCGATCTCCCACCTAATAGAACTCCCATTGGTTACAAATGGATCTTCAAAATCAAATATAAAGCTAATGGTGAAGTTGATAGATACAAGGCTAGATTAGTGGCTAAAGGTTACAACCAAAGGGAAGGAATAGACTATGATGAAAATTTTTCCCTGTCATGAAAATGTCTACTATTAGATGTCTTATTGCCTTAGTGTGAAAAACAAATGGCCTCTTTTCCAACTTGATGTTAACAATGCTTTTTGTATGGAGACCTTGATGAGGATGTCTATATGACCATCCCGAGGGGTTCGTAATGAGAACAATAAGAATAAAGTTTGAAAACTTGTCAAGTCTCTATATGGCCTTAAACAAGCCCCAAGAAATGGAATGAAAAACTTGTTAGTGTTTTAATAGAAAACAACTTTGTTCAATCATCAATGATCATTCTTTGTTCACCAAAGCAGAGAATAACAAGTTTATTGCTCGCTTGTTTATGTGGATGACATTGTTCTTCTGGAAGCGCATTGATGAGATAAACCTATTCAAAGAGTTTCTAAAATCAAAATTTCATATCAAAGACTTGGGAAACTTAAAATATTTTCTTGGCATTGAAGTTTTAAAAGCGGGATGACATATGTCTCACCCAAAGAAAATCTTGTCTTGAACTCCTCAAAGAATTTGGCCTTCTTGGTGCAAACTGTGTCCACTCCTATGGAACCCAACTCGTTCTTCCATACATTCCCACGCGATGATCCTTACTTATCAACATCATCGGTTATCGAAATTACTTGGAAAACTTATCTATCTCACCCATACAAGACACGACATCTCATACTCGGTTCATTGTCCGGCACAATATATGCATTCTCCTTGAAATCTCATCTAGAATGTGCCCTCAATGTTCGAGATATCTAAAAGGAGCTCTAAGAAAGGTCTAAGGTACAATCAAAGAACTCGAAAACCATCTTGAAAGATATAGTGATCTTGTTGGGCTAAATGCAAGAAAACCGGAAATCATCACGAGTTATTGTGTCTTCTTTAATGATTGTTTGATCTCATGGAAAAGTAAAAACAAAACACTCTTTCAAAATATTCCACGAGCGAGTATAGATCTATGTCTCTCTGCTGTGAAATTATTTGATTCAAAAATCTTAAAAGATCTAAAAGTTGATATCAATCTCCTGTTAATCTTTTTGTGACAATAAATCGACTTTGTAACTTCTTTGTCAATCCTGTTTTCCATGAAAGATCAAAACACTTTGAAATTGATGTTCACTTCATCGGGAAAAAATTGCAAGAGGTGTTATAAATGCAAAAATATTGGCTCTTCAAACCAAGCTGCGACATTCTCACTAAAACCTCCTGTTTATCGGCATGAATTCTTGTGTGAAAAATTGATATTGTTTGATATGTTTGCTCATCGATTAAGGGGAATGTTAAATTTTGGGGTATTAATCTGTAGCAAACATGTCATTCTATCAATTGCTAATGGCTTTCAAGCTATGTTCGGTCTGAGCTTATTACGAGGGGTTGATCATGGTCAAAGCATAAATGGTTTAAAGTTCCAAGATGTTCATTTCTGTTCAAGGCTTTCTCATTTCTGTTGATGAGTCATTTATAGCCGTTAGAGGGTCTCGTGTATCTTTATCTCCTATTTAATAAGTCCCTTAATCTAGGGTTAGACACAACTGTGTGTGCGTCATTGTCTCACATTCTCTTTTTCGATCATTACATTGATCT